>QNGE01003873.1:18243-53608 GCA_008508345.1 Paragonimus westermani | reverse complement strand
TCTTTCTTCTCAGTGTAGATCTCGATTGCAGCCTCTCTCTGTTTAGTTTCCGAGAGATAAGAGTTTCCTTTCCTTATTAGCCAATCAACTGGCTAACCCGCATTGGCCGGCTGAACACAAAGGCCCCACTGGCCCACCTCCCGGTCTTATTCCTTCGGGTTTACACTGGATATGTGGTGTGTGGGTGGAACTGCAATTGGTGCAGCGCAAGCCAATTGCAGTGATGGATAAGCGCAGGCGTCCTTTGGCTTCGGTCACTGTGACAGGCTAATCCGAATCGGATGCCGCCAACCGTGTGTACGTGTGTGTGTGCATAAACTGTTGACTCACACAACTTGTCTGTCCTGGAATTGATGACTCCTCAATTCGTGTAAACCCAATCGCTGATTGTCTCCATCATTGTTGCTATCCCCATGTCTTAAATAATATTCTAATGTTCTACGTTTGTGATTGAAGAAAATAAACGAAATGTTAACATCTTCCGATATGTCTTCTATCGTTATTGGTGAACATAATTTTGTGAAAATCGTCTAGGTAGACATGCACACAGAAATGATTCCAAGTTTTATCAAATTTCATACAGTCCCTGAAGAAAAACCGACCATGGAATGATCATCGATAACAGCTGGTGGTGATTGTGCAACCATCACACAATGTTGAAGAACCACAGGTTGAGGTATACTACTACTACTAATAATAATGTCTGAAGCCGATTGGCACTAGGAGACAAAGAATAAAAGCGATAAACTACTCAGCAAGACAACTGATTGGTTAGAAGGGCTTGTCCTCCAAAAACAGAGTGACTAGTGTAGAAAGCCTTTCATTTGTCATAAAAAAACGTCTCTTGGATCAGAACTTTTCTACCTGAAACAACAGGTCTGTAAAGTGCTCTGTGAAAACAAAGGGGATAGGAAAATAATATAGCCTGGCTTACTTAACATGCATCCGATGGATTAATTTCTAGTGAGGGACAATCCGGGAATGGATTATTGAAATACGATCGGCGTGTGTGTTTGCCGAGCATCCTCATAATGGGATAAGACTAGCAAAAATTTGGCCTAACTAGTAGTCACCCAGTTTCGTCACTCACGATGGACAGATTGTTGAGAAGTATCGGGGTGTGCTGCCCAAAAGAGGTAATCATTACGACAACAGGATGAAGCATATAGATTGTATACGTGAGTCGAGCTGGCACGCGGAAACCAGGCCACGCAAGGAAGGCACGGATTGGTTCTGAAATTACGAAAAACCTCGGTTAGTCTGACAAAAAGATGTAGGATTCACAAACTAAAACGACAACCATTGACACAGTCTAAATGACTACTGAAATGCGTGCGTTGCCGAATGAACAACAGAAGCTTCAATATGTTCTTGACTGTTGGCAATAATTCATTGGACACTATTGTATGTGAAAACACCGTGTGCGATTGCGGACTCTAATGAGAATGATACTGGCTGTCACTGAAGTATTTACAATCAGTCTCCAAAACTTGAGAACTAATTTGGGCAACTTGCGGATAGTGGGAGTTGGTGTGGGTTCTGATAACAGCTTTGCGCTGTGTCCGTGTCCTAACCCACAAAAAAAGCTAGTGCGTATTACAGCAAGCATGAAATGCGACCCCTCGAGGATGTATCAACCGTGAATGGCATGTTGTGATTACGGCTCAATGCCGAAAGTGACATCGTAGTCGATCAGTGAAGCTACTAATGGAAGCAGACATCTAATCAATCCGTGGAGAAACAAAAAAGTTTGACTTTGACTTTAGGCAATGAATGACCGGTAATTAAATTTCAGCGTTCTGCACCAATAGGATGATACAGCCGTCTGGTCGGACGGGTTCCCGATTTGGTCCGACCTGAAGCCTTGTGCACAAACAGCACAATCTGTGCTGCTGTGGTGAGAGAACCAGAGCACGTCATGTTGCTATCTAAGAAAAAGTTAGTTATGCACAATGAGTTATTCACTCAGTCATAAACAGTGGAAATATCGAATGTGCCGTTCAGCTGAAAATGAGACAAAGCTGTGCTCAGAAAAATAATAACCCGATATTGTTTGGATTACAACACACCGATATGATATCGTCGGCTACGGTTTGTGACAGTAAAATAGGAAACCAAACTGCATTAAATCAAACTAGTCCAAATGTTCAAACTATCGTTCAGGTGCAATGAAAAATAAACTGGTGTGCTACCACACCATTCGGTCAAATGCAAAAGGACAGTTACAGTTAATTTGAGAGCAAAGCCGGAGCTTAATTTACGGTAGCCATACAACAGAGAAAATGATTAAAACAAATTGTCCAATTAATCCAACTATGACAAGAATGTGCCAACCACCGGTTGTATCAACCTGGTACTGTTGAAAAATGTGCCCACTTTATGGGGAAAAGTCGCAGGCCGAGAAACCTAATAGCATCCAATGTCCTCCCCTGAAAAGGTCACACAATGCAGCCTGAATGACCTTACCAAACGATTAGAAGCAAGTGGAGAGATACATAAATGATTCCATGAAGGCACCAGGAAAATTTAATGACCGTTGCTGAGAAGTACCTACCGATCCAGCCCGTTGCACACAGCCATGTAACAATAGCGACTCCTAGAATGAAAGCTGGGCGCGAAAAACTGTTTTGAAAAGCCTCCATATGAGAAGAGAGAGGAGCTTGCACACCGCTGAAGATCCCGTGCATCCCGTAGACGGTGGACAAGCAAAGACCACAGGCCAGAGCAAGACCGAGGAGGGGGATAAAAATCAACGTGTTGCACCGGAGACGCTAGAAGAAGTGGAGGCCAATAGACCGGAGACAATGAAAACTGACGGGTGACTTAGAAGGTTTCAAACAAAGCAGAGGGTAAATGATAAACGTAAGTAATGTATTGTGTGAGAAACATTACAGTTGTCAGAAGAAACTCTTACATCAAACCTGACCACAAGAATACAACAGGATTGATACATCTGGGTAAGATATCCCTGAATCATATTAATAGAGTAGAAAATAGTTCAAGTAGAAACGAAAAACGCAATAACGCAACGAACGCGAGCTTTCTAGATAAAATCAATTTTTCGGGAAATCTACCGATCCTAGTTATCATGCGCCAAGTGACGAAGTGGGTTCAAAACTAAACTAAAGCCCGGCGTCGAGTGGTACGTCAAACCGCACGCACCTATCACGGTCCGTCCGTGTACTTATCCTTCGTCACCTTTAAACTAGCACCGACGACAGATATCAACAGAAAACGTTGTCAACATACTTGGTGCAGAAAACAAAATCACTGAAATTCTCAAGCGAACCTCCAAAATGCTGCCATTCCAAAAGTGAACAGGAAGGCAGAGAACGGACTCCTTCGAAAAACATAACAGGAACGGAGTAACACCCTATCCACTCTTCAGACTATTTCCACCTGGTGTATCTAAACAAGGAAGAAACCAGTTGTGGAGTGTCCATTAGAGGGTGACTATTGAGAAACATCACAAACACGAGACAGTTGTCCATAAAATCCCACATAGCTTACAGGGTGAGCATATCACTACCTGAGGAGATTCACGTATCCTTCTCTGCAAAAGAATCCGCTTGAATGACTCAAATCCCAGGGCTATTTCTGTTCCCGACAAAGGACTGACATTGATGCGACTTTTGACCGTTAGGGCCCTGTCGTCTATATAGTCCGGTGGAGGCCAAACGGACTAATTTCAAAAAGCTAAGTTCAGCTATCAAACCTGCCCGACTGATTGGTGGATGATAAGGATACCATCATTTCCAAATGTGGTGTCGCTCACACCAATTCGAGGACCAAGGCAATAACGAATCGGTAAAAATAACATCCTGCTACCACTAGATGAGAAGGTTTGTCCGGTCTCTTTCGATTGTCTCACCAAGTGAAGCACAAGCGTTTGTTCGGTTTGTGTCCACCAGAGACAAGTGTAATCAAGTGACGCTCGCTAACAAGGTTCACTAACTTGATAGGAATCCAATTACGCCGCAACCGCATGGATCATTTGTAAGATGCCTTGTTGAAGAGAGATTTTAATACTGCTGAGAGTCGTTCCCAGTATTCGCTGGGTCTCTTCACTTGACTTCAAACCCTCTTCGCTTGAGTGTCAATTAACTATCTTGCGATCATGAGGGCATGAACTTAAACGAGAGAACAAAACGGGGGCGTAAAACAGCGTGACATGGATGCAGGTAGCTTCACCAAAATACACGATACCCTTTAACAGAGTGGCACCACCTTTAGCTAACCGCCACATAATCAACTTATGTTCATGGTTGAAATGCACGTGGCGGTCTCCATACGACACGATGTTGTCTCCTGTGTTGAAACAGTACTCACAGTGTAGGGATCGTGATATGCGCATAGTTGTAACAATCTTTCACCAACGTCACCGAGTTGGTCTCGGAAACCAAACCAAACCGCTTCATACCTACAGAGAGACGACTAAGTTCGTATGATGAATGGTTGGTCCGTTTCGAAAGGTTGACGAAGGTAACCGGACTTTATCCATGATTTGTAATCCCATGAGGCATTCACCCAGTTCTAAGGCATCTCCCAAGGTACATGACTCACTCGACTACTTCCGACGGCTGCTCAACAAGAGTGAGAGCAGCCGCAGAATCCGCTCGGACTTGAAGCAATACTATACACTAAAAAATTGCAAAGGTCATTAAAATAACGAACTAAAGCTCATAATACGCCTAGAACATTTTGGGAAACCCATGGACCCTCAGTAATCAGAGTAATATCGCCCGTAAACTGTAAATGCTGACATTTAGGGCCCTGGAGCATTTCCGAACCACCAGATTCGCAGTATGCCACAGCACACTCTGAAATCTCGTCTACTACAAAGTTGAAGTAAGAGGGGAAGTCGACCAAACTAGCTGCATCTCAGTCGAGGCTGAATGTCGTCAATAAACTCATACGTCCTAACCACATCCGAGGTCTCACAGTAAACTGAGTTCAAAATGTTGACACACGCCTAAGATACATCATTCCTTGATAAACGGTCTTACAGCTCAGCTTCGCCAGCTGAATTCAAGGCCCACCCTATGTTTAAAAACACAATGACCGTCAGCCCTCTGTAAGAGTGACGGCGTTAAAGAATCTTACGAAGTGTGAAGTTAGGATGTAGCAGATTGACCACTACGGATAAGTTGCTTACGCATTAAGCTGAGTCTACGAAGTACAATGATCGCAAGCAGTCTCTATACCATAGAAACACTAATTTTTTGACGGTTTGAACACTAATACGTTAACTGTTGAGAACTGAAATGATGCCGGCCAAACGCCAATTATTTAGAACGGCTTCGCTGACTCAAAGTTTCCGGAGCATGGCCGTCAGTTCGTTGATCAGAGCCAGAATCCCACCCACTGAAAGAAAGAGACCGTTCATCCGAGCTGAGGGTACGGTGACGCCTGAAGAACACGATCTTGAGGGGGAGTGCTGTTTCTGGACAATCAACATAGAAGGTACCCGAAGACGTAACCAACAGCGCAGGTGGCCAGTTGAACTGACATTCGAAGTGTCCGACTGAGCGTCTTAAGAGAATCTGTAACTTATAAATAGGCCCACCACTGGCGTCTAATCAGGTCATCTCAAAATCGGTTCCCGATGTAAGTGAGATAAAGGTGGAAATCTGAGAGAAATTAGACAATCAAAACAACATACTTTGCACAAAGATGAATGACCCATTTAGCAGGCTGCACACATGCTCTATTCTGCCACCTTGATGTGGTAGTCAGGCTTATGCGCTGCACCGATCCGAAGGGCTGTAAAGACTGGGACTTCCATCCTTCCAGGTGAAACCTTGTCAGGCAGGCCAAAGGAGAACAACCAAACAAAATACAGTTACATCCATCATCACCATAGACAACAGCAAATCAGTGGTTTTCACTGATGCTTAATTGCCACGCAAACACACACTCATAGGGTTATATCGCACTACTGACTGCGTACCGGTGCCTATGTAGCGTACAGCGGAACTACTTTCAAAGTTGCGGCATTGTTGCCTCTCGCATAAAGAAGAACGGGGGTAGAAAAGATACACCCAATCAAAGAACACTCCGATCGCCCAACGGTTGACCATGGTCGCCAACGTCTTGTCCAATACAGTCAGAAAACATCCGGTATCACCAAAAAGCCTGATTTAGCTTTCAACACATCCACTGAGGGCGGCAGTGTTCAGAATCAGGCAGCAATGTCTTATTCAATGCGCCCTTGAGCTAGGCAAGCCCTCCTACTGTCAAGTGAGTCAGACTCTTGGCTCCGAGTAGGGACCCCAAGAAAATCTCATATCTGTCTTGCAAGTCAAATTATTGAGTCACAGACTGGAAGTTCGGTCTTCGAATGGATCCCCTTCTGTGGCATAAAAGACCGGGAAGTATCAGAAGTTACGGCTGTCTTGACAAAGCATCCCTTTTTTTACTTTCTTTCTCCTCTGAAGTTAACTACACTTCCGTCTAGCTGAAACAGCCGGTGAATATTGGAGGATTTAACTTCCACACTCACCGACAAACAGGTCAACAAGCTGCTCGGGTGGGCATTCTCCTGAATTTTGAACTGGATGCGATGCTTCTCCGAAGCAAGCCTTTAAGACCTTAACGGTCTCAAGGTAAGGCCATGGATCTCTGCTGACGACGAAGTTGAAATTCGTGACTGAGCTGAAGTGGGGACTGTGGTGAGCTCTCAGACCCAGCAGAGCCCGTTCGATTAGGTGGCAGGGAATGACTGCCTATTTGCCGTCGGACCTAGCTCCTGGATCTAATTCTGCCGACATAAACCAGACGAACGTTGCTTATTAATCACATTCACATATATTCCGACAGAGAATGGTTCAGACGCTGTGATAACGCATTCTAGGATGCTTTCCTTGACCTACGGAGACAAAGTAAGCATTCGGACATAAGTGTGCTCGTTGGCAATCCAGAGGAGAAGTGGCTGAGTGAAATGCTCAGTATGCACAGTAACCATATCACCGTCAGTTGTCGACGGTGACACCAGAGGTTGTTAATTTTGGAGTAGCGAGCTGGGTTCAGGTCATACCGTTGGCTCTGCATTGCCGCTCACTCGAAGACCGCCAGCTCACTAACACAGAGAACTCAGGTGGATATTGCGTGACGAGGATACATCCAACACTTATCAAAAAGCACTGATAGTTAAACTGCCCTACAGTGGAGTAGCCCGAACGTACACCGGACAAGAATGTCAATAGCTGTCTGAACTTCTTGTAAAGAAGTCCATGTCAAAGGATCACTGCAGACATGAGAGGAGTGGATTTCCACCGATTCAGCAAAACTTATAGACGAACGTCGACTGATCCACGAATACAGCATACCGCCGTGAAGTCGAATGTAAGCTTACAAAGAGCGCATAAGGACCGTGATGCGTACTTCCCCGAGCAAGCCAAAACGGTGGAAAAGGCATTTTTATCAGGCAATAAATGAGCATTGTTTCCCCTCAGTCTTGGTCACATTAGCCATCAACAAGACGGTAGTGAGACTATAGGTCAAATAGATGGCTCATAAATTTACAACCGGTAGGGACGGTTTGACAGATAAGGTGGGGAACAGATCCACTAGCCTAAATCACCTCATTCAACTGTGGGTGATGGAAATTGTGTGGTTAGTTACGACATTCCAGATGAGTCTCCGTAGAATACCGAAGTGGCTTTTGGGTTTAACACATTAAAACGCACTAAAGCTCCTGGTCCGGAACTTCTTTCCCCATCACTTTTCAAAGGTGATGAAAAATTGTTATCTGGACTGATCACATTCCTCCGTTTTATATGGGAGACGGAAGAGGTGCCTCGTGAATGTTACTTATCAACAGTCATTCCTACTTTAGAAAAAGTTTTCGGGTCTCATGTGACAATCACGGAAGCATTAACCTTGTCTATATCTTATCCGAGATGCTCACGGACGGCTTCTGGAACACAGAGGACCAACTAAGAGAAGGGGAAGATTTCCCGACTTGGTTGAGGGTGTTTTGATTCTACCCTTACCTCGTGATGGGCACCGAAGTATCGGCACTCCCTTTCTCAAATAACGGTCGTGGTATTTTTAGGTCTGAATGTTGCCTTTGACCTGTAATGTACGCTAAGACTGTCTTCACTGCACACGAGTTCCGCTGGTGGACAGTAATTTGAAAGGAGCATTCAGATATTTTCTGAGGATCTCGGAATGGAGTTTCTATCAGGTATGCAGACAACACAGCTCTATTAAGTTTTTCAGTAGAGCAAGTACACCATGCTGAAACCGTTAGATCACACGGTTGGTCTATACGGTAATATGCTTCGTAACTTCACAACGCAGAAGAGTGTTACAAGATTGGGTTGGTGCTAACTCTGTGTGTTAATGCTGACAGGTCACTGGAATCTGTTGACTGACTCACCTACGTGTGTAGTGTCATGTCATCAGCTTCTAATATTGCTGAAGTGTCCATGAGTAGAATGAAAGCACCTAGTGCATGGGCCAACCCTGCCATTTTTAGCGTCACGAAGATGTCTATTAATCGATTAAACGCCAAATTTACGATGTGTGCGCGCTCAGCTTTGCTCTACAAATAAGATACTTGGATTGTTCATGCGGAAGATGTATATATACTCGATCACCGTTCTCCACCAGTTCACCAGCATCGAATAGGCTGGCCGTGTGAGCAACGCTACAGCCCGTCAGTGAGTAGTTTGGAAGTGTGCAAGTTTTCGACAGACACCCGAGTTAGTGAAAATGCTGTCTTTTTTGGTTTTGTCGTGACGAAGCGTTTGTCGCACTGTGCATTGTTTGATGTGGCTGCTGATGGTGGGAAGAAACCGCAAGGCAACCAAGCAATGACCTGATCACAGGCTCTGAAAGCCCTGACCGTTCTGCAGAACAAGCATGGTACGTGCCGTCTACTTGGAAGAGGAGTTCGGGACCAATCGCATCGATGGTTAGAAATACATTCTGATATGGTATTGTGTGGCAGTCAGTGAGGAGACTGTATCCACAAACCTGTTGACTCTTTTGTTTCGTGAAACTCGATTGTTTTTGTTTTCATTATTTTCTTTCCCTTGTTTTTCCTCGCAATGCACTTTCATTTATTACTTTGCAACTTCGTGGGACATTGTCAAGACGAACAGCAGCCCGAGTCACCGTACCCATGGCTAAGGATTAAAGCTACGAACGACTGATTGAGCAACACAGACAGGGAAAACTTTGTGAACCGTTCAGAAAATCAAGGCAATACGAATAACGTAAAAGGTGCGCCAGAGACGAAAGACAAACACACAATTGGGCATGTTTTGAAACGATAAGTTTGTGGCATCTGTGTAATTGGAGTTATTATGATGTGACGGGACAGACTCTAAGCGAATCGCTCCCTTGGAACGAGTGTACACGGCAAAAATCGTTCTTGCAACACTTAAATTGGAGAACCATGGGATAGACCCATATCTATTAGCCTGCCCGATAGGAGAGATTCCGCAGGCGAGGAAACCATGTCGTTCAGGTTGGCTTAGTGGGTCATGGAGATGGGTAAAATGTTACATCGCACCTTTTCGTGAAGGACCGATCTCCAAAACGATGACAACTCGCTCGCCGTGGTTATGACAGTGTTTGGTTGGTCTTAAATACCAGATGAATCCAACATGATAGACAGTAATCCAATTCTACGCCGAACCGGTGTTTGGCCCTAAGAGATGTGACTTAAAAAATACGTCGAAAATCAAGCCATTGATGAAGAAATATGTTTAAAATGGATGCTTGAAGTCTCATTTACTGCCGAATAGTAAGACTGTTTGGGACGAAGTGACGATGGAAATGCGGAACAGTCTGTTGCAAGAAATAAGAAGCCCCAAGCTTATTGAAGTATTTCATAAATCTACTGTAACAGATGAAAACGAAATATAACATGCTGATAATGTGAGAACGTTTGAACTCTCCGCCAGTAGAGCTACGCACCGTTTTACGGTTGGCACTTTTTGTAGGACAGTGTAGTTTTACGTCCAACCCGTAGCCCATGGTTTATTAAGTTAACATGATGATAAATACGATTTGCCAGAGTGCCCCTCGCAGGGTATCATTTACATGTCCGGAACAGCTCTTCCTGTCAACAAACAGGTATGAACTGCGACAGCTGGAGGTGAACTGAGCACGCCGGCAAATGTGTTAGACACGTAAGACAAGAAATCTCAGCGAGAATTTCGTAGAACATTCGAAAAGAGAACCCGAAAACTCACGCAGACGGATGCTTCGAGTGTGATGCGTGACTGGCTCAGCAACCAGCCCACACCCAAACCGATAGCATAAGTGCTCCATCGAGTATACGGCTTGACGTAAATCTGGGTGAAGTAATCTCTGGAGAAAGGAGGTATATGAAAAGTTCCTAGCAAGAAATGTTGAACATAAGATTGAAACAATTCATTCATGGGGGCAATTAAATTAACTGTTTACTCGTTCGTGCTTTGGCGTTCAAGCAAAGGGAGCAAGAAATGGGAACGAAAATAAAATACTGTGGTATTTGCTTGTGCCAAACTATTCGCACAAGACACGCAGTAATGCGCAACAGTAGTAACGGTTGAAAGATGTACATTCTTTACCGCTTCCACAACTAGCGTTAACATGATTCCTCAATATGCGATTTAGCTACCGTAATGTCAGTCACCCACGACTGCAGAGTTGAGTGCCAGCGGATTACAGTATTTCCATAGTCTAAATCTGAACAGCCTAAGGGTAATAGGCTCAATACGCAAAAAACCAAGTGTGCCGCTTGACATGATGCTGGAAACCGACTCCCGTTGGAGTGCGCGACTCAACGAATGATGACAAAAACCATCCAGTATTGAAATACAAATCAGAAGTGCGTTTTACATGCAGTATGGCCGAAGTATTTATCGTCACAGTTCTGAGAACACCACAAATGAACATTGATAATAGGGTTTCCAGTCAAAACACGCCATCCCCGTTTGAGATTTATGTCGGGACGACACACATAACAGAACCGTTTGGACCAAATGTCTGCTCGCCACAAGGAAGCACAAATTTCCGCATAGATATCCAAGAGATGTAAAATTGTGCTGCACATGCTATGCAGTGAATATTGATAATAGCATCCTTCGGCAAACAAATCAAAAACAGTGGCATACCAGTCTTGGGATGGTGCTTATCGAAACGTCTAGCGGAGACGTTTTCGGAGAACTTAGTATTTTATTAGACGATAGTCGGAAGATTCTGTGCACCTTCGGATTAAGTAAAGTTGATGATCATTTTCTAGTACTTCACTTCTTTCACACAAATACAATCATTCAGCAATTCTCCATAGGTCCACATTCACTTGAACGAAACCCATAATCTGGTAGGTTCCAGATTCACTCAGTGTTTTACCGCTTCAAAACAGTGGAAGTATGAGTAAGTTAGTTTAATCGATTGCGCGTGTTCAAAACAACGGTGATTACCTCGCACTACCGAACCCCCAGAGTGAACCGGGTAAAACCTACCAGTCGTATGTTGTTTTCTATTCTAGGATGACTCAGTTTGTATGACGCATTCATTAAGTCAACGTGATGTGACCTTATAATATGATGTGATAAGTTTCGCGGTGATTCATCATCGCAATTCGATAAACAAGCAGATACGACCTGGATATACAAAGGCTAATGAAACAACTAAACGGTGTGAGTCGGTCTTCTAGAAAGCCCACTTGTGATGCAGTAGAACCCAATCAAAAATTGCTTGACTCAGTGAAAAACGTCCCTTGAGTTGCACTGTCCGAACTACCCCGGCCTTCCCGTTCGGTATACAGATGCGTTAAAAGCTCTAAAACCAACTGGCATGTCTCTTAACGTACTGACCTCTTAGCACAAGTGTCGGTGGACACCTCCTCAGTGTGGCGCGGAAAGTCAGACTGTTGGCAGCTGGAAAACTGTCAGTCACATATGGTTTTAAAAATGTTTAATGTTTTACTCCTACAGCGATGGAATTAGTCGAAAAAGTGACACTTGAAGATGTTACGAGGCAAATAAAAATATGACCAGCTATTTCATCTTCGGTGCACGTCTACCATGTTCACACCATGCTATCGTTAGTGGATAACAAATGTCCGGTAATCCGTTAACAGTTCCGGTACCACAGTAGTTCACTTATCTGAATTAAAAAGAGAAAACCTTTACAGAAAAAAGCATAAAATCGCCTCGATTTATGGTGTTCGCGGTCTGCAACAGCTACTTCAACGAGAAATCTTCATAATTCTCTACCCTCCCCCCAATATTCACTCGTTGAGCTCACATCCTAGGTAAGTCATCTGCAAAAGAAAAGTCGGAAGTGTAAGTGAACAACTGAATCACGCGGCCAGTGGGTTAAGCTGCCAACGGAAAATTAAATTATAGCGGACTAATAAAACTGGATGTGAACAACACTCATTCATACACCCGTTTCTGCCCACTGTAGTACAGCTTACCTGTCATCGCCGTTAGGGCAGAGTCATTCTTTGTGGATGCAGATAAATCGTTACAGACAATCATATCGATATTAGAAACAAAAACAGTAAAATAAAATAGTGGAATAGAGGAGAGCAGCAACCAGATTGAACAATCTTGCAGTTGGGGACTAACAACGTGAGGGATAGCCATATGTATATAAAAACAAGACATAGTTAGCCTTGGGAGTTGTCAGGGGAACAACCCAAATGGATGCAAACCGCCCAAACCAACAGGAGTTAATGATGTGGACTTACATAGAGTTTGGCATCGCCGGACAGCCGATTGAAAGACAGAGTATATAGTTGGTGATCACTGCAGAGCACACTAAAACAACCAGGAAAGCCAACCCGTATTTCCAACATCTGTATGAAACGAGGGCAAGTAAGAGCGTAAGTTGTTAAACGACAGTTTTCTTTGTGCACGTATCGTCTGGTTAGGAAAAACGCACAGGTCCATTGCATAATCCCTAGCTAACACACAACAAGTACCCAGAAGCCAAACCTACTGAAACGTGGATTTTTGCTGTTATCGTCATGTGATTTCTCATCTGCATCAACCATGCAAACGAACCGTCCATAAATTACGCGCATCTAGTATATATGAGGATGCAAAAAGGGCTCTCGGTTTCTTATAGCTATTGCTACTCCAAGAACTCGCAGATGTGACCTCCGGCGAGCAAGTCAAAGAAGGACGTTAAGTAATGTCATGGCCTGAAGTCGTAGTTTGAGAAGTTTTCACCCTATAGATCACACATTAGATCACAATGATCTGGATATCGTCAAGATGCAAAAGGAGAATAGAGGTGCCGCAATGCAGGAAATCGAGCGAACAGTTTTGTCGAGAAAGTACCACATATTGTGGTTCACAAATGAACTGAAAATAAAGAGGAAATCTCTAAATGGAAGTGTATGTTGGCAAAATACCTCCTTCAGTGTCTTAGGTAAGAGAGCACCTGGCCAGAGCAATGTTGACGGATTGGGAAACCTCCTTCTAGGGAGAGCAAGCGCAACATGAGTCGGTTTGCTAGCAGAATAAGCGTAGCCACAGAGTACTAGCAGTAATATCGACGAGATGTGATGGAGTAATGGTCAAACAAGAAGAAAATCAGCCTACCGCTTTCTAAAAGGATTCTGTTTTGACGAAAAATGACGACTATCGGTTACATAATAGGGGAAGTATCGTTGAAAGATTAACGGCATTATTTATTTGCACAACACATGGTGATAGTGACATGGCATGCAATACAATATTTATGTGACAACTTAAACATTCTGAATAGTTCGACGAAAAGATCAAGCTTACGCCGGCAGTGCTCGATCATGAGGTATCAAGAAGTGATAAGTGAAAACGGGTTATGAATGGGAAGAATCGCTTGGCTGATTAACAAAGGAAGCGCCCACATTGTGTCTGTTCAGCCGATTAGGAACAGTAATCGTTCTGTACACAAACACAATCGTTTGTCATCTCTTTCTCTCAATGCAACTGATCGACTATACAGATGGCTTGTATTCCCAGAGTATAGACGACCACGAAATGTGGTTAGACGCAGCGACCACCCAGGCCTTTCATATATGCCACCTACTCCTCGCGTAGCATTCTGACAATCCCTTCGATTCCGACAGTGATGCAGTCGACACACAAGGACAATGTTATGCAAAAGAAATCGCCAAAATAAACTAGCATATGAAAACCGTTGACATAGAGCGACTAATTTTCACAACCGTACAGCAGTACCCCACGGACAATCGCCTTTCATAATCTATCCATCGGCAAGAAACGGATGTTACACTGACGCTTTGGGTTAGCAAATATCGACTGGACTACAATGATACGCGCGCTTGATCCTCCCAAATTGATGTTGTTTATGTTTCGAAAAGCATGTGACCAGGTACAACGGGAAAATTGAGAACACTAGAACTCGGCAATTGGAACTCACCGAATAACCAAATAAACAAAAATGGGTGCTAGTATAAAGGTAAATTGTACATCGTTAGCGAGGTACCAGGTCCAACTGATACACTGAAACAAAGAAAGACACGGAATGAATAGAAGCATTTCATACGTGTAGAACGAGACATTAAAGTACACACATTTTAAATAAAGGGCACTGACAACCAGCAAGCAATATCCGTCAGAAATCTAGAGTGCAAACTGTTTAACCCGATCACCTATGTCCATTGTCAAAGCAGAGTGAATATCACATTAGACGTTTTCAATAAAACAGGATAGTATCAAACAGACAGTCTTGATATTCATGAGGCTTAGCCTCAGATTACTGTAAGAAAGCATAACCTCAGCCAATGATTCACTCCCAATTCACGATTATAAATATTCTGTGTTCCATCGCAAGAAACTATATGTGCTTAGAAAATCCTACAAATCACAACGTACAGTAGAAAATCCACACTGGCACAAATTAAGGACAAAGACACACTGTTAACAGTTCACATAGAAATGTGAAACATTCAATCCATACTTTCAGTGGTTGCCAGCCATTGTTACAGTGCGGTGTAGAGCTATCAGAAAAGCAGCTGTTAGCATCGCTTCTGTGAGCTGTGCCAAGGAAATACGGAGTATGCCGAAATAAGCAGACGCCGCACTACAGATCATTTTGGATACCCTTAGTCTGGGTGACTATCATCCCAATAACTGGGAGAAGCCCACTTACGCTGATTAACCAGTTTTTTGACGATGTCGTTCTCCGACAGGTGGATGTAGCACTGTAGCGTAAAATCAGTGTTCTAGAATGTGGAAAACTCCCACTCTTTGTCTGGTCGAAGAGAGAAAAGGCTGTAAAGTTAATGTGTTGAAGGTCTACACGGCTTAAGAGATCTATACGTTACTTCAACGATAACCCTACTAAGTCCTCTATTTCGAATATGTTATCACAATTGAGTGGACAACGTAATCAAAATAGGGGACCGTATAGGAAGACGGTTTCAGCTGTTCTTACAGTTGCGTATTATTAATGAAGTGACGTATAAATCTCCTAAGCCGTATGGATCGTCAACACCTCAACTTTACGGCCTACCGAAGAAGCACGAGTCTAAGATGCCGCTTAGGCCAAGTTTGGTAATGATACACCTCCCTTACCGCAGATATACACGCTGGCTAGTCGCTGTTTTAATCCTAGTAAAACGAAATTTTCAGATACGTTCCATTAAAGGTTCTTTTGAATTGATTAGTGACCTGGACAGAATCAGTCTTGCTAACGAACTGATGTGATCTGTAAACGTTCAGCCATCGTTCACAAGTGCTCCGATACGTGAAACGGTTGACTATATTTGTGAGCTCGTTGAAATGAGTCCCATTTCGCTGTCGCATTGCTGCTCTGCAATGAGAATGTCAGTTTTCTTTTATCGAGCAGTCTTACAGTCAAATAGACGGAGTAGTCATGGGAAGTACACTAGGTCCCATCTTAGCAGACTTCCTCATGCAAAAAATTGAGCAACAACTACGGAGATAGAAAACTTGTCATATTACACGCGTTTTGTCGATGATACATTAATTTCCAGTCGGTCTGAACAGGTGATAGATAACCTGGTGCAAAGTGTTGTCAACCTAATCTGAAGGTTACTTGTGAATTTGAGGTCAGCAACTGCCCGCCATTTCGAGATACTCTAATAAGTCGTCGGGAAGATGGCTCGATTAGAACTATCTATGGGAAACCCATGTGATCCGGTCAATACCTAAACTTCAGCAGCTTCACACAGGTCCAATATAAACGAACACTAGTGAATACTCTGTTCACACGAGCAAGACGAACTTGTACGCACGACAGCCTTGCGGAAGAACTAGATCTGCTTACTTCTGTCCTACAATCAAACGGTTACTCCCAGAAGGTTCATAGATAGGCACAGTAAACAGAAAGTACCACCTGAAGAGGTAGGCACTGTAGAGAAAACGGGGGTCCACACACAGCTGCTTTTTGAGAGTGATTATATCGTACATCAAACAACACAGGGATTGAGAAATTCAACTAGGCGAACGTTCAACGCCAATTAACGTTGTGTTTACCAATTTATGCGTGAATGCAAAAAAATTACATAGGCAGAACCGAACGATGCTCAAGCTCCAGAATGAAGGATTATTCACCTAAAAGGGGATAGAAATCCGTTATCAGAGAGAGACAATGTTGCTGAGACACGTGAACAGCCAGTTCCCTCAGTCGCTAGACATGTCCTGAACACTGGTCACGCCATCGATCAATCTTGTGCATTTAGAATCCTGATCCGTAGGTCGGACCCGAAGTTCCTAGGGCTTGCTGAAGCAGTTGCAATCGATGGACTCGAACTTGTGTGTTCAGTTTCTCAGTCCAAAATGGAACGTAGGTGTTTTCCACACTCTATCTAGAACGCACCAATATGCATCCCAGTGTCGAAATTCCTTCCGCTTCATATTTTGCGCAGTTTTCTTTGCAGTCTAAACCTTACCGTTGAAACCACTCTCCATCCTATCTAACCCACAGAAATAAGAGGTTCACTTCCACATCCAACTGTCTGATTAGCCAGCAATGACCGGTCGGACTAGAAGCCTCACGGGCCTCCGGGTATTAGTACTTCGGAGATACACTCGAAACGGGGTATGTGAGCGTTACCGCAAGCCGTGCAACGCAAGCCAATGGTGATGATGCTTGAGTGCAAGCGTCGTATGGCTTCGGTAACCCTGACATACCTGCCACTTTAGGCGGTCCTTGTCATATATATATATATATATATATATATATATATATATATATGCGATCAGTGTGGTAGACTGATAAGGAAACGGAAGCACCAATCAGGTATGTGGAAACACTAGTAGCACACGTCATCGAGTGACGGCTTAAAAAGTAGGGAATAGAAACGCAATAGAAAATGACTGGCTTAGAATCACATACCATTTGATCCGGTTGGATCAGGTTGTTCAAATACAGCAGATACCAATGATCGTGACAAAACCCAACATCTGTCTGTCCAAGTTTCTGTGGAAACAGTGGTCCGTTCAAGAAGTGAAAGAAAAAACCAGTGTAGCAAACCAAGACGAATAGATAGGTTGGAGTAAGTCTGCAAGAGACAAGCAGAAGTGCACATACAAAGCAGGTGACTAAATGAAGACAGAGAATACATGGACAGAACGACGGGACTAGCAGTGAGCACAGTGAACCGGGAAACTCTGTAGTGATCCCGTGAGGAAGTGCAAACAAGCTGTTGTGCACACACAAATATTATTATTGCTGTGTGCGAGTCTGATGACAAACAGACTGGGTGCCAACATAAACTCAAGAAAGAATAGATGACAAGGAAACGGGCAAGTAGGAATATCAATACGTAAAGTAAGATATGGACAATAACGAAAGAGAACAGGAAGCTTATTTTCCTTAGCTCTACACCGCATGTGGGTTTGACATACTTCAGACATTTATTCGAGAAAGAGTACGTCTGATATTAGACGTAGGCGACCAACACGACAAACATAACGACATTTCTGCGACTGGCTACAACCGGTGATTATACCCTTCAGTCTCTCTGACGATAAACATTCAGTACTTCTCGCAGTCCCATCGCAAAGTCAGATAGAACCAACAGAAGCCAAACTTGGTGCTAGTATTTTTATACTCACGCATCAAGTCATGGGCTGTAATCGTGTGAGGATTTTTCAGTTACACCCGATGCCCGAACAGGGAACAGTATGGCTGACACTATACAATACACCTTTTCGTACATAATCACTGTTCACATGGCACCAGCACTAGAAACAGGTGGTAACCTGCGGACGACGGTTGTCAATACTAGACAATCTGCGAACACCATCAACGTCGGATAGTGAAGTTTCGCAACCGTAACACAGCACTTCACTTGCAGTCATGCAATACACTCTGCAATGTGACGGGAAATAGACGTTACGCCGACAACGCAGGTGCTTCTGAATGGCAAGTATCAAACGGGATTGAACGATAACCAGAGATACCCCTATTTTAACGTTAACCCCGGGTAATATACATCACTGAGAAAAGCAAAATTCTCGACTCAATCTACGCTGTCGTCACCTACAGTAGGTGCAAGCTACTGCTAACGTTGCAGGAAAACCTTGTACTTGAGTGGCGCAAGACACATACCACATTCGTACTACTTCGATTACCAAGCGGCCTAACTTTTCTTACAGACAGTCACTAATCAAGGTGACATGGTCGACACAGTCTCAACCGGTGGTACACTTCCTAGGGAAAGTTCAACGCCTCCTTTAGTGAGAACATGGGAATCTTTAAACAGGATATCCTAGACTGTATGATTGCAGACAGAAGGTAAGTTGGAAAGCAGCCTCATCGCATTGCGGTGAGGATGAAAAACGGTAGTGACAGACTGACGTAGACCTTGACTGCGCCCGAGAAGTGACAGTAAAATGGCATTAGAATAGACGCAGGCAGCTAACACACAGAGCATGTGGCTGATCAAATTTTACTACCCAATCCCTATGCAAAAGTAGAAGCAAGTATGGTTCGGAATCACAACCGATATCCCTTGTTTGGAGACGACATTACAAGTTGAATAAACACACCGTTCTATTAGTTTCATGTTGTGTGGCATCACACTTGTTCCTATATTAAGCTGTGTACATGTGTGTACATGTACAAACAGGGTGGTACACCAAAATCCACGTTCACCTGGGAAAATTATACAGTCTAAACCACGTCCCGTAAGTGTAGACAAACTGAACGGTTGTGAACATAAGAACAGTTAACTGGACCTCCATGTCGATCACGAAAACAAGCCGGCTAAATTTTTGTGAACCTCCACGCACACAAAACCAACGAATCCGAAACAAGTCAATCGTAACGAAGAGGAATAAATAGAGACAGACCGTTAGAATCAATCAACCTTGAAATGCTATATTTCAAAATGAGGCAAGTAACTCATGTAGATACCAATCAACATGTAGTATAGTTTAAAAAACCAGACCTAAGAATAGCGGTCGCAACCTTGGCATATATGTAGAGAAACTGATCGGTTAGCAGCAGTGAAGAAAATCAAAACCACCAACACAGGAAAAGCAACAGCTTACCTAATCAATCGATGAAAAGCCAGCCATCCCCAAAACCGAAACTTTGAGGCAAAGCTTGCAGCCTGGAGCTCATCCCGCCTGACCAGGCACGAATAACTTGCAAGTAAGCCACTGGAAGGAGAAAAAATGGGAATGTGCAAAGCGTAAAGACTGATGAGAAATACAGCTTCGAAATCAGATTCTCAGATGAACATTCGAGGACAGGGAGGTAAACTCACGATAAAAAGAAGAATGTATCCACAGCCAAAGTGCCCGACAAAACCGCCTGAAACGCCCAGCTATGAAAGTATGTAGTTGAAGCGAGAACCTTGTTGTCTGTGGAAAGATGAGGAAATAATACCTGGCAGTTCGATTGCTATGAGATATAGAAGTTTCGATTTCTTGAGTAGCATAAGTGTCTACTACCAAATGAAATCACATGGGTTGCGAGATATTACTAACCTCTCCTCTACAGAGTAGAAGCGAAGGTGGTTAAATCGACTTGCACTCACTCGCCACGCGTCGCAGGACTCTCGAGCAGCTAGACTCATCAGTCAGTATGAAAAGACTCGGGCACTTGGACTTGGTTTCCAGAACAAATTGCCAAATCATCTTACCACACACTGTGTCCAATATTCTAATCAATCTGCCTGTGGTTACAGGGAAAAAATTACTAAGATGATTAGCTGTTAATCAATCCAGATAAGATAATTATAAGCTCCAAAAAACACCCAAATCAGCAATACTGTAGAACAAGTGAAATTTGACGAGGTTTCAAGCCATCTAGAGTATCAAAGTTATCTAGATATACCTAGCATGAGGTGAACATATCACTAACTGGGACGATTTGAGAAGCGTGACTTGATACGTCTGACCTGAAGACAAACTCTATCCAACTCGCAATTTTTTCCAATATACAAGATTTGTCCACTAATTTCATTTTATAAAAATATTGCATAAACAACCAGTTCAGGTAGGCAGATTGAAAAAAGGAAGTAAGAAAAGCTTCCGGATACAAACTGCTCCCCCCCCCCGAGAACACTGTCGTAAGTAACTCCACGACAAGTGTACTAGAATGGGTAAGATTGAACGTGTGACGCAGGTTAAAACGTAGTGTAAAGTAACCCAACAAAAGCACACACTTTCACAGATAGAAATAAATAACTTATCCTGTCATTTTGTACTGTTTTCGAAAGTTTCCACTTTTTGCCACATTGTGTACCTGAAAAGCATGCTGAAAATTTACTTGAGGCAGATGGACAGAATTGGGCGTTTCCATTTGTTCAATTTACTTGCATACACCGTGTACACTCCCAAAAAAAACACTAAAGACCGATGTATGACTTTACGCAGCAAATAAATTAGATAATGTAAGATACTCACACTTTGACATCGTACACCGAGTCGTGAAACTGCAGCAACTGACAACACAGAAGTACTCCTGCCAACGCTTGTAGTATTTGCGTTTGAAAGGTGGTATGAATTTTCCATTCAGCGTACTCTTGCCCATTTTGTGCACGGGTTTACGTTGATATTCCTTTCCAGCTGTTCTGTTGCGATCACAAGGTGAGTAGAGCCTTCACCTGGGCGATGGTCTTATGTCCTCCCTTGTCGCTGTCTGCATGCATTAACTGGGATACACACCAACCGTCTTCAGTTGTACCAATTCGTCACAGTTCGACATTGAATCTCATTGTTCGATTAAGCTGGACTAGTAACTATAACCTCCGTTCTTGCACTCAGTTTGACAAACCAAATCAACCACCAGTAAGCTTCTTGGTAGCTGTTATGCCTATTTATTTTCGTACCGTCGACAGATTTATGACAGTCTTCCATATTAATCGCTGACATGTATAGTGTCGGCCAGAGGACGTGGATTTGTAAAACGTCTCGCGATCGATTTCAACTTACCTGCTCATGATTTTAAAATGGACATTTATGTGAATTAATGTCGACGTTTCCAGTCCGGTTAACCTCGGATTCCAGCATTTCAAGGACATCAAAAGTAACATCGCCACGACCATAAGCACCGAAAACGTTCGCCAACTAAAGCCTTCGAAGCTTAGAGACGGCAACGTTCCATCGCCTGATCTGAATCCATGTACATGCTCCATTAAGAACGGCAGTGCTGAATGGGGCCTCATTGCATATAACTAACGGCTATGTGGTCAACATCGGACCGGGCCTGATTCGGCGAACATGGGCACTAAGTATAACAATGATGCGCACTGCTGTTTAAGAATAGTTTGTGCACAGCGCACAGCTGCGACAATCGCCAAACCAGCCACCCTACCAAGACTGGGCCTCACCAAGACGGTCGACCTGGGAGTTCATATCTCCAGCCAGAATGACTGTCGGAACCATGCATGGGCTGAAGGAGGGCGACCAGAACCGAATAAAAGACATTGTTGACGTCGATGTCACTTGACTCACTTAGAGAATAAGCAGATACAATGGAAGGATTTCTGGAAGTTTCGCGTCTAGAGTTGGTGTTCGCAGAAGCTGCGAAGCGGACGGCACAGTGTGTACTATTAACAGAAATCGAAACTATCAATGCGGCTAGGGCAGTAGTGCTGAGGACCGTCTTTGCTCCATCCTGACCGTAACGGCGGACGTGAAATCAATCGAAGGGTATAACTAGTATCGGGTAGACAGTGCAGGTACCGCTAATTCCGCACGTTGACTACTGCCCTGGATTCTAGTTTCCAAGCTACAACAGACATCGACATTCCACGAGTCTAACGTTCGTGCGAGAGCGACCTGTTGACCTATCTGTTTTGAAGTGTGAACGTTGAAGGTACCTATATTAATTCGCATGCTAGATCTAAGCAAACGACGAGGGAGACTTGAAGCTGAATTGCAAGAGATGGAGTTTAGCGGCTGAGTGTTACTATGATTAGCTATATCTGTTGTGGAACCTCTAGAGTAATCACTAAAAATGGGGGTTCGAGAAGGGGTCGGCGTGAGGGCTGAATTGAATAGGACAGTAGGAGGGTTTGGCAGTAGCATGTTTTCGTCTATCCAGCCGACTGTATGCAGCAGATAGGACGACCAGGTTTAGACTGCGCGAGGGCCAATGCATTGGTGTTGTGATTATTCATGGTTGTATGTGGGGTGAGACACTGCCAGGATGTCCAGACCTAGACAGGAGAACGATTATGATTCTCCACCAAAGCGTTTAGCCCGGAAGCCTGTACTGCAAGGCATCGGATGTGTGGCAGTATATCAGAACTGGTGCATTATTCAGGAAAAGTTGCCAACCTTCTTCCGCTACCCAACTTAGACGACCAGGAGATTGTGGTTTGTCAGACCTCTACTTATTGGAGTGTCTGGTACGGATGACTTTGTCTGTGTTGTCATCACACCGTCCAGTTTAGCCTAGTAGGCCACCGAAATGCGCAAGCCGCCACGTCAATTCAAGGTCCACTGTCACTGCGAAATGGCCCGACTGAACCGTCTACGCGAACGTGGGAGCTACCATCAGATGTCGGTGACATGCAACTTATCATGCTTCACTAAAGTTAACCCCATGATCCAGTAAAGACGCTAAACAATGTCATGACGATACAAACGGAACTGTTAGGTTCTATGTATACAGAAACTCACTGGAGACGCTCAGCGGCATCAAGATACTGTGACCCAGGACGACCCATGCAATAGTTAGAACACGTAGTCCGTCCAAGAAGTGCAAACGACGTCGATTATTGTGAGTCTGTCCAATGTGTTGTAGGATCCATACATTGTACGGAACTGAATAGGCACACAACACAGTCAACATCCAACTTTGTCTCATGCGGCCTGAGGAACAGTTTAAATAAACGAAATAAGAAAGATAACAGAGTGAACGAGTGTTAGGTGTAAAAAAAAAGGGGCAACTAGACGAAGTTGTACATATGAGACCACAAAAACGTTCCTTACGATCGTCATAATCATGTTAATGCCTTTGCCGTTACACTCCATTATCGTATTTTTTTCTTTCATTCTACCATCTGGTGTATGTACCTCAACATTCATCCATGGCTTGTATTCAGTCAAATGGTCGAAAAACGGATCAACCGTTCGTTCCATGTCTTTAGGAGAACCGTGTTGGGTTCACCAGCCAAAAACTAGACAATACGAACGATTTTTTGTCCCAAAAAATCGCACACGTGCTCGACGGGGCTTGGATTTAGCTCGAATAAGGGCTCGCGTTCCAACTTTTCCAGCCTGACTGTCGTGAGTATTTTGAACCATTTTAGTTTAATCGCCGCATTTAAATCATACCAGAACGTTCGATGGTAGACACGACTATCGACAGTGCTTGACAAAATAATGAGATTAGCCAATGCGGAATAGACATGATCAGCGCGGAGATTTTGGCGTACCAGCAAAACCGAAACTGCAGCTCGACTGTTCGGAACAAAGTTCCTAGTCGGGATGTTCAGGTCATTAAATCACAATCAGGGGCACGAAAAATAAGAACCGCGAAGTAACAGCTTATTAGATACATCTAAGATTACTGTACACGGGTCTTGTACTTAAAAACTATAAGCAACCTAACAGGAGAACGCGAAAACCGATCAGGTTCTAGGAGGTCTCCAGATAAGGTTGTCGTTTGGTTGGTGTCTAAACGGCAAATTTTGATAAACAGCCACGATTGAGGGCACTGCACCAAAATTCCGACCTAAGGTCTAGATTTGCAATAAGTACAGTTCACGTTCTCCGCCCACAATTATTTTACGCACGTGCATTCGCGCCTCAATATTGACCGTCTAAGTAACTCACTGTGATGAATATCTGTTATCGACTTACTTGAAAAGGTGTCCCATGCATTGTGTACGAGTGCACAAAGGTTATCAAAGCAAACATTAGGAATTCACCGTGAAAAGAGTTTCCGTTTTTTTATATTGTTCTTGAGCTGATGCGTAATCAGTGGAGACTACAGTACCCGCTCTCTTGTGATATTGACAAACTGTGTGAGGTGTCACCAGTTTTTAGCTGCATGCTTCCAAAAACATTGAATTTGCCCGCTACACGACTGACTTGGCGAAAGCAATGCCTTTTCGCTTCTATCAGGCTTCGGGTAAATGATGCCCTATTTTTTCCCAGCACTCATAACGACAAGAGGCAAGAAGCAATGAACATTTCGAACTCTGTCTAATCCCAAGTCAAACGATGACGCGATTAGTTACAACATTAGAAGAAACGTTACTATTGTCTGATAAATTTAAAACACTGAGTTTTACCAATCTAGTTCATTAAAAACGAAAAATATCAGTAGTTTGATTAGTCTCATTATACAAGAAAATTTCTGTGGTTGTTGGTATCTATATGTTTTACGTATTCTGATGACTGAAAAAAGCGGGATGAAATTTCAATGGTTAGCAAAATGTTTTTAGTTGGTACTGTTCCTGTCGCACAAAACGTGCTCGACCTACACGTTGTGCTCCCTCTACTAACTTTGCAGCACACTGCTCAATGTCAGTAACAAATAGCATGATTGTAATCAAGAAGAACGACCCAAGTCAGAATGGATAACAATCCTCAGCGTCCGGAAACGGTGAGGGCTAATCGGAAACATGTCTAGGTAATGTACAGAACGTATCATGAAAATACTAGCGTTCCACTAGTAGCAATGGATGAAGTTACGAGTGTTGCATCGTATCTTCGTGTATTGTATGGCGGATGTCTAGTAGTAGACAACTTCCCAGAGCAAGCATCTTCTGTTGTCATTGCCAACATTCGCAAAGGCTTGGTCATGTACACAGCGCATATTCACAACAATGTCAAATAATCTGTATGCCGATCCTAAAGTATACCTTCGGCAACAGCACTTATGCACACTTGGTCAATCACCCATGTAGACAACACGACAAAGCGAGCCTATTCCGTATCACCTTATCGACAGTACAGCAACAGTAACATCAACAACCATCTTTTGAATAAAATACATAGAAAAACCGGACCAACGAAGGTGGGTCTAAGTCGCCGTTTTAAGATGTAAACATATCGGAATTTTTGTGACTGCTGTGAACGCTGGTGGATTTGAAATAGGAATCTCGTCACGCTTAAATAGCGTGTCAAGTTACACCAAATATGTTCACATTATTAGGCCTAACTGAAACCAAAATGTTATGAAAACCAAAGATTGTCAACGTTGGGGAAGGTGCATTATTTTTCACAAGATGAACAGTAGTCTGCCTCGATCAATTCTGGTATTAAATCAAGTAACAATGAAAACGCAGAGTTATTGGCATTCGGTTGTTCTGTCCGATGGTCGTTTGTCTTGTAAACGCATAACCAAGTTACAGTCAACGTGGACAATGTGGCAACATTTGGCAGAGCAATGCGCTCAAGAGTTTCTCGAAACCTGGAACTCAGAATAATTCAATCAACAGACGAAACTGTAAAAAGCCAATGTACTGATTGAAAGTCGAAACAATGTCGCAAACCATCAAGCAAACCGTGGGGAACCTTATGTGAATAACAGGCAAGCCGATAACTAGTAAGCTTACCAGCAGTCGTTCAGATTCCAGACTTGGATGATCAGTATTTGAAAGATCGAACTTCAGACTTTTACTCAATAGTACATCACACAATTAACAGAAAAGTCAATTCGCTACACAAAAAGTTGTACGGAAGATGTTGTACCTAGCATGACGACGAAACTTGTGCAATCTAACTCGGAGAATAACAAAATACCAACAACATCTAAAGATTGACCTGCAAATGCTAAGAATCTCTACCAAAGAGATCAATCACAACCCACATACGACGCAAGCGTCACTACGTGATATAGCCTGTCACTGATATCAAAGTCCACTTAAGGAAAACGATAGCATAAATAAACAAAATCAACTGGACAGATAAAACAAACCGGTGAATGGTAGGACGTTGAGCAAAAGTCAAGTTGGAAATATAGTACGAACGCAAGCAATCGACCACGTGTGGGATTGCGCCAGCTGGTAAACAATGGAGAAGCTGAAAACCAATTACTTGACAACGAGAGTCACTCAATCTTACAAGGCGGCTGCCACCCAGACCATTCCTTGATTAGACCACAACTGACCGAACTGAATAAAAGATTGCTCGAAGTACCAACAGACAAGACACCACAGATCCTGTTCGTCTCTCGATATACACAGCCTGCGGTTAAAGACGATAGTAAAGGTGGGGGGGATCGCGTGAACATTTTCGCTGGTTCATTGCGAGGTGTAGAGAAACCAATAACGAAGGGAGGCAGGGAAAGCCATAAACTTATCCTACAGACACACTGCTTTATGTCTGCTTGAAACAGGGTGGTTGTACACACCTCTTTAGCCTCTAAAAAATGCTCGCAACCAGAAACCACCAGACGATTTCCTGCATGGGCCGCAAGGTGGAGGTCAGTATCCAAATAGACCACAACCAGCAGAGTGAACGTAAACACACTGCGATGTGCGTTGTTACCGAACGTTATAGTAACCAATGAAATAGTGAAGAAAACAGTCAAGAGAAAGTAGAACTGTGATCGTCAGAGGCAAAAAACCGTTTGGCGATCGATGTTTTCGGATCTTCGTCCTCGAGGCATAACAAGTGATATCACCATGGTTGTCCGATAAGCAAATTCAACAGCAATCTGTCCCATGAACACGTCAAACAATTTCACATAATCAGTAGTTCAAACTGACCGCCGGTTCGATTTGTCAACACAGAAAGCCAGTCTTCCAGCTGATTTACTGCTTATTTGGTTATCAACCTGAAAAAGCTTAATTTCGTATTCCGGTCACCGCGGAAGCGATCGGAATTCGGTTACACAATCCATGTCCCTGCGCTCAGAGGTTGGTTCGGGTCCAACGTTGTTGTGAACGCCTAGGTTACTACGATAAATCAACCACGAAATAAGCGCGCTTGACAGGACCTGAACTTTCCGCCTTGGGATAAACAAAATGGAAGCCTTGGTACCGAAGAACGTGAATGATCCTACTAACTGTTCGAAAGCCAAGTCAACAAATGAATGCAAAGTGTCACTTCTGCTTCACTCGAAAACGCGCGTGACAATATGAAAAAACACGGCATAGGTATAGCATGCGGCGATCTACAAATAATACCGGGTCAGAAGATTGAAAAACAGTTATTAAAACAAGTGGTTAAATTCACTAAGTCACCGAGCACGGCAGAATAAAGATCGAACAAGTAAAAAACATTGAAGACTGACTCTAGACTGTCCTGGGAATTTCTGTTCATATCGACTGGTTTCCTCTGCGGAGGTGTTTGTGGGTAGAAAAAGCGGGGCAGCCTGACAAACGGTTATCACGGTGGACCCTTACCCATTTGGAAAGTTCAGAGGCTCGTATGAACATCTAACTGCTCCCCCATCCCAGTGTCTGACGTAATTAGGGGAAAAATTACTTCTGATTCTGTTCCCTTTGCAGCCATAACGAGATAGCCTATTACGTAATTGACTGGATGACGAATAACCGAAAACAGACTGTTCGTCAAGTTCTGGTGCACTCTCACGGGGGGCAATCAAAATTTAAATTAATAAAAGGCAAGCCCACGAATGATGAAGATATAGGTGGCGAGGTGTTACCATTTTGTTTACTCCTAGCTGTCACGGTCCCACAATTGTACACTATATATATATATATGTCATGATGACAGAAACCAGAGAGACGGCAAACTTTCGGGTCTAACAAGAAACAGTCCAAAGACTGACAAGTTGCATGGTTCAGAAGTTTACGTACACCAGAGGTCTAATAAAGAATAGAGCGGGGGGAGTTCACGTGATAATGAAATGATAACAGCCACGCCTACCACTTGTAGTTGGTGTTGATAAAATTGGTATTGTTGATGATGTTGCGAACTATCTGAAAAAAACTGGAGAAAATAAGAAACGTGTACACTCACTTTCACGATACGCAGACCGGTCATCATGATTGTCGCAGTCTGATGGCAGCTGAATACACTCTGTCCCAGTTGGAACGTCATTCAACAAACCCACGTCCGAATCGGCTACCTCGACCGAAGACTCAAACGAACTGCGCGACTGTCTACTTGGTGACCAACCCCAGTAAAGTACACGTTCCAGGATAGAACCCACAAGAACACACAAAGAAAGAACACTGCACCAAGTGCTAAAAAAGAGAACATAACGCGATTCATGGGTCAATAATTTGTGAAATCCATGGTTTGATTCAAATTCAGTGAATACAACGGTTTTGTGGGCGCCAGTATAGGGTTAATAATTTTCACGATATTACGTGCATATGAAGGCATAAAAAATCAAGTTCACGGGTGGTTACTTTTGCAATTCTCAGCATTCGTTTGAAGTTAGGTAAAATATTTGAGAACCATATATAAAAATCGGAAAAAATCGTACGGGTCGGTAAATAGGGTGTATCATGGTCTACTGGAAAGGTGAGAGTAGCGTGAGAGTAGCACACTTGCTTGCCATGAGATGTGTACCCACCGGTGTGCAGTAGCTACTGTTTACTCATACCTCAAGTGTTTTGCGCTGGAGGATTTGTGCGAGATTACTTGCGTAGAACCGGATGGTAACAATTGTTGCCACTGATAACAGTCATATTCGAATAGCTCTAGAGTGAGCTTTGTGAATGAAATGCTGAATCTCGGTGTTTATGTACTTCGAGGAAACAAGATCGTGAAAAAGTGAGTAACGCTGGTCCACTCCATTCTTTTCTACAGACTGACATGTTACCTGTTTCATCCAGAGAAAGTCGACCAGTTTTCTCTCCTACCAAGATGGTGAGTCCACTTCCGTGGGGCACGCCTGAAATGAACCAATGAGGTCTGAATATCGTCATACTCTTCGATTATACAAGATACCCAGTGATGCCTGAAGAGATTGCAGTTAGAGATATGCGATAATACGTATTTCACGAGGCTGACCGCGAATACATGTGAACAGCGGCCCTATGGATGAATCTGTTAATACACCATTTATCTACCTGTGGAGCTGACCAATAAATTAAAATTAGAAGCTTAAGATAAAAAAACAACAAATGTTCCAAGGTGTCAACAGAAATACCTGTGTCAGTTTGGTTGCCTCCGGTGCGAGTACACAGATAACCAACAATGTCACTTAACCGCATGTTCTTGAACGCAGCGGCGGTATTTTGGAAGATCACGGTGTGATTACCGATAATTAACTAGTCGATGATGCCAACGAAATCAACACTGCCCTTAGGATGGAATAGAGGCGGCTGTGCTCTAATCGAATCCAATATCTCTGCCGACCATTGTACCAAGGCAGCAAGCTGCGAGTTGCATAGGTAAATGATCGGTTTGACCGGTAATTCATCTTTATAAGCTACGTATATGGAGAACTAACATCCATGCCTATTTAATAAGCACGTGGATAAGTGCATCAATATCAATACTTCACAGAATCATACAGGAGATTTCACCCCCATGACTCTTGTTTTATCCCGATCTTTCTTTTGTCTAACGAAACCCTGGTCTACGTGTCAGTAGTTGTGGCATCTTTTTAGAAGAAATATCCGATTTCTCCAAATAAAGTATTCCTGTTATATTACAGTTCACCTCTGACATCTAAATGTTACAGTCTCAACAGAGCGTAATTCGGTGCCTTGTTAGTCAGACAGTTACACTATGTATTCACAAAAGATGAAGTACAGCACTATGAAAAGGAGCTGTAAAATGGGTTTTCAAACTAAACTAATCAGTCGCATTTTGAGTTCAGCTTAGTGAATCTAAATTAAAGATGAACGGCTGTGAGAAGACCTGAACATACCATGCTTATAACACCTTACCCAGCTTGCTCTGATTTTAAATCAGAATTGGGGCGTGTCGTATGGAGCTGTTAAAACCTGGTAGGGATGCCCGAAAACAGATGTTCGCAAAATAGAATTTACACATATGTACATACACTGCCTAATGTTTGAATACAATGCCACAGAGAGAAGAGGTAAAAAAGGGATTGGTATGCAAAAATATCGTTCCTAGACAAGAGGACACAGTGGAGTAAAGCTTCGACATAGGTTGTTTCACGCCTCAATGCCAACACATCGCCAAGCATCTGCATTGACTTTCCCAGCCGACTCAGTTCTACACGTCAAGCGGAAGGGGACGATCGCATACGAAGAACGCGTCCGATCCAACAAGACAAACAACGGAAAACCGTGTTAAGTACAGAGAATTTCACATAATTGCTAAAGGTCTGTTGTCTGACAGTAACGTTGCTCAAATTAACAATACAGAATACACGAACAACCGGACGTGGACAGCGACTGCCAAGAACACAAATGAATCAACTAATAAACCAGGCTCCGTAAAATAACAGGACAAAACGCACGGACGCAAAGTACGCCTACAATTTTCATAAAGGCTTATGTCCTTCCGTCGCCACAAGTGACACGTGTTGATGAAAGACTATCACGTCCTCAAAATGCAACCTATGAAGGTTTCACCTATACGTCTACCAAAGGTGAGCGCAGGGCCGTGAACTAATGTCTGCACTTTGAAAAATAAATTCTATTTGTGTTGGTGTGCATTGCTACGTTGTTTTAAAACAGTGGGAGTTGATCGTTAAATGTCATCGATTGCAGTGAAGTCACCGACACCAAATTTGTCACTATATAAAGATCAAAATTACCAGAACATGAGTCTCCAAATGTTGCCTTTAGCAAAATTGGTTTGTTGACCAGCTGAGAACAACGGCATTCGAAACAGGTGAAGTCCAAAGTTACAAACAATGGGTTGTTTCGATCCCACATTGTTGTTGGTAGTGAACCTTTATGGTTAGCTGAAATATATTAAATATGAACAACTGAAGACGACCACTTCGAAAATCGTCTGGCTGCTGTGTGGAACAGAGAAGCGCTGCTAATATTTGCATACAAATGCGATGATTCCACCAGACGTGAGGGAGTGAACAACAATGCGGTTAATCATGGGCGATTCAAACAGCTGAACTGGAAGGATCGGAGCACAAACAGTGTATCCACGACGAGCTAAGACAGCATGGTAATGAGATGTAATTTATAGAGCTTGGAAGTGACAGTGAAACATTTAGTCGTGGGCCATGCATAAACTGGTGCAACCCACGCAACACACTGGTATTTGCTTAACGGTTTCGGTTACGCCCTACATCCAGCTGTTTGATTCTACTACTGCCGGTATTTCGAAAGGCATGAGTGAGGAATTAAATGAACTTGGTTTGAAATTTTACCCCGGTCCTAGATCACCCGACATAGAATATGGGGACGACATTGTTTTACTTGCCCCCTCTGTATAATACGCGTTTACTCTACAGCAGCTGAATAATTGAGCCAATACGAAATACGCCCTGGGTACCCGGAGTGGAAAATGCCAGCTCAAAGCTAAGCGCAATCACGTCAGCCTCCCTGCTGAAGCTAACCTGAATGAGACGGTGAACTGTCTCGCCTACGTGAGGATGGGGCATTATTTTGCGACCTAGTAATACTGCTCAAAAGATAACACTAAAAAACCAGCCCGTTTTGAAGCTGAAAGAAAGGATGCAGCAACTCCAATGTACAATACATTTTGTTCAACATATTGAGAAACTCGACGGTTCACAACTAGGATGTGAACAAACTTACTGTTAAATCATCGTTGTCTCCGTCAATTAGCCCGCAGCAATCGAGACGATTGCGTGGGCGACGTGGTGGGAAAAAACGTTGGATATGTGACCAACTATACAAATAATACGAGCGCGTGGTCGATGATGAGTGTGCTGAGCACTTCATCTGTCCGTCCAGGGCCTACCGAACCAAGTACGATTTAATGAGAACGCCAACGGGTGAATGAAACTACCGGATACCCGGACAGCCAAGTGGACACGAATCGCGAGGACAAGGATTTATTCAGTATCACCTGTTATTCTTAGAATTCTGCGAACGCCAAAAATTTTGATCCGAAAAGTTACGTCACAACATTATAGTCACCGTTGACCAGTTTTGTTTTCTCTAGTTTCGTTGTCGTTTAAGTTCGATAAAATCCAGTCGAAACAATAGTTCTCATCGTCGTTGAGGTAGATGTCCACTAGATCTTTAGCCTCGGGACCGTCTTTATCCGAAGTAAGCACACCGTGATTCTTGAGATAATTCACAAATTACCGAGTTCAAACGATGAAATATTAAACTAACACCCGAATATTGATCAAAAGCGTACACAAGGACATGTGAACCAAGTGAATTCGTACGAAAAACCCGATAACAGTAGTCGTTAGAAAAAAGAGACTAGAAAGATAGCCAGAATGGAAGACTTAAAACTTACAGGGCAATCCAAAACCAAGAGTCCCGGGGAACTTCTTCAGCATACCAGTGACACTGGCTTCGGGTAACATCCGCCTTGAGAGAAGGAACAGCTAGAACGACGGAGCTTCATTCAACTGTAAGTCGACTCACCGGAATTTATCAAATTAACTAGCTGGTTGATTTCACATGACTGGGGGGCGCACACACCCAATGAGATAAAAAGAGACTAACGACAAAACGTATGTACTAAACAGAGATCAAATTAACCATATTTGCACTGTGCGAATTAGACAACTGGATAGGGAACGAGACAGAACAGTAACGACCACGAATAAGGTCGTGTTTTACGGTGCTGGGTAAAGAGTTATTCAAGCACAATTCGTAGCTGCCGGCCCACATGGATGCACCTCCATATATACCTGGTGAAGGTTTTCCACAAGCATCCAGCCCTAGAATAAAGAAACCAATCTTTGAATCACTTCCTGACAGACGGTGAAACCCACACTTTCGAGCCCAAATCTGGTTCTGCGACAAGCCGTTGGCTATGAGGTATAGGCCAGTCAAACACGTATTCAGCGACTCTGCACTTGTCCAATGATTAGTGAACAACGATTTGGGCACTGCATTCAAATCAGAAAGATATCCGTCCCAATTAATGTGGTCAATCATCTGCTTTTGAGATACTGCAGCAAGCTGAAGATACATATCGACAAGCAGATCACATGTGGCAGACGGTAATACCAAAAACCACAGAACAATCATCATGAACTAGCAAAGAGGAGCGACGTCAATTTGAACACAACGAGGATAGATGGGTGCAATTATTCTGGAAGGAGACGTAAATCGAAATAGTTAAGAGTAAATACGAATTCATTACCAATTGAAACAACTTAACGAGCACAGCGGTCAGACGAAACCAAACTAATTTTCAAGGTAAAGACATCTATGACATAATGCATGGAGTGTACATAATCAAAATAATGGTTCCGAAACTTTCAGTCTAACAGCGGGCGACTGCTGTGCAACAGCCTAGTTGAAGAACACCTAAGATAATCAAAAGTAACAACCATTCACAAATTCAGCTACTCCGGGCAAATGTTAATCCGTTTCCGAGCAACTGGAATGACCAGCTGGGACATACCAGCTTTCAAGTGCTATGGAACTGAAAGCAACAATCCGCTGGTAATTAATTAAGGAACCTAGAAAAGTTGATACTTAAAAACCAGTAATGATGTGACAGCCATCAACTGAGGTTTTCAATGTAAGAGATAGCGTAGGCGCTTTGATGACACTGCAATGTTGATAATGGCAACTCATTGCAATAGGTTTTGATTCACTTGAAGACAGATACACATAGATGATTTGTTAGCCGAATAGTGTCCAGACCAACCTCGGTCGTGGACAACTATTGGCAACTCATTTGTCATATTACCCCGGCGCTTTAGCAAAATGTCGATGGAAACGAAATTTCCTTGAGAGAATGTTTAGTGCCTGTTTGAATCCATTTCAGAAGATTAGCTCGATACGATGTCTCGGCCAAGCTTGAAAAATGGGAGTAAGGGAAGAAAGACCAGGCTTTGGACGGTCAAATGATGCTATGAATCGCACTGGCCACAGCAAAAAACGAATGAGAATATCGCAGAGAAGTAGAGCGGAGCAAACAGGAAGTATCGTGGTTAGAAGATTGAGTGTAAAATCAGGCAGCGATACGCGTGAATGCATGCAAATGGCCGTGACAAAATTCCACGTCGGAAAACGTTTGTAACTAGCAAGCTGAGTGATTATGAAGTCCCGACTTGGCAAGCAAAGCCTACTAACTTTACTCCACGTAAGCAATCCGTCGTCAGATATTGGGTAGATTTATGGTCATCCTTTGGTATTTCAAGTGGGGCCATCTAAGCTTCTTTCTATTTCATTCTTTTGTTGAACGACATAGTAGAAGGTGAATAGGGATACAGAAGCGTAAAAACGCTCCTGAGCATACGACTTCAAGATTCAAAGTACACAGATAATGATGCGTCAATATGTAATGATTAACAAACAGCTTAAAACATCCTTGGCAGATTGAAAGTCTCAGTTTGCCAGATTATTACCACTTGCCTGCCAAATGGACGATATTGGCGCAAGCTTGGCAGCAGCCAACGCATATACTCGTTAAAAGAGAGAAACTGTTGGAAGTAGTTCGCTCAACAACTATGAGGCGATCTGTTTTGTGTAGGTCGATATGCTTGGCGTGGGAAAAATCAATGACAACCTCCACCAGAAACGGCTGTGACGCCTAGTAACATCTCCTCTTTGCACATGGAAAAATAGTTTGACAGGCAAAACGTTCATTGGTGTTCCGGGTGGGGTGGTCATTATCGTTGATCAAGATGGTAACGACGGTCCTATGAGCAAAACCCATGAATTGATTTGATCGAAAACTCGACCAGTGACGATCACTTCATGCCTTGTAATACAGCCTAGAGGGTTGGAACCGACTCACTGCAGCGCGAGAGGTAAACATTAGAGAAGAACAGGCAAGATTTCGTCCCGGGCGGGGATGTGTAGATCACATTTTCACTTTTCGTCAAATTCTGGAGCAGCGTCATGTATACCGCCGGCCAACAATTGTTGTGTTTCTCAACTATAAAGGTGCGTTCGATTCAGTGGATCGATCTACACTTTTAAAGTCGCTCA
>QNGE01003873.1:0-12835 GCA_008508345.1 Paragonimus westermani | reverse complement strand
TGATGATGATGATGATGATGCCCAAGTTGTTATGGCCTACCGTCACCGTAACAAACGGTACGGCACAATGATAACCATGTCCGTAATCCCAAGATGACTCGATGCACAAAACAGTAAGAACTGTCCAATCCTATCTCCGCAATTATCCTCGCATATATTCCGTTGCACGCAATGTGAAGATGACATACCGAGAGCCAGCTTGTTCGTCACTTTTAGGCTTCCGACAATCTTAATCAATGGCCATGAGACCTAATCAATCCAATCATAGAATGAGCACAGAGTCTGTACATGATCGGCAGGTGTCCCCCGAAGCATTGGTATGTGGTGGAAACATTACATTGACAATCATGTGTATTTCAAGTGCGGACAAGCTTTGCCGATGCCTCATCACATCGGAAACATCGTCCTAATGAGGTAAGGGAACACAAAAGCTGAGACTTGATGTCGTAAGAGATACCACCTTCGTTGTTCTGAACGCGTTATATTTTCTGAAAAACCTCGAAAGTTGGTGACTAAAGTGACTTGTATTAGATTTCCACCTTGATCAAGTCTCTAGTTCAAATAGGGAGATCGCGAACTATCGAACATTGTTCGGGAAGTACTTCTCTTTTAATGGATGGAAGAAACGCCGCCGAGGTACAAATACTGCCTAACCACGTGAGCTTATGAAAGACTGTTTGATCCATAAAGCCGTTTTCTTTTTGTTACCAGGATATTCAGCTAATTGTCACTTTGTACGTCCATCGCGAAAAAGATGTATGGATAGACGAAGCTTAGTGCAAGCAGCTCTCCATACTATTATCAAATGAAGTCATCAAAAACACGAACAAGAACAAGAGCAGATCCCTCAAACAAGCCCAATTTTGAAATTTGTGGAAATTCATCACCAGACAGCAGCATCCGTGCACCACTGGTGCCTTACTGACATGCAAAGATGGAGGGCAAAGCGAGCCCCGAGTAGAAAAAAGAAGGGATGGAGCTTAATTACTAAGAAGCATTCAAACATTCAACATCAAGGTGCCTACAGTTTGCAGACATCCAGATTCCGACTCAAACGATAGTATTAACACTTTCCGCCGGTAATTTAAGTCCGAATTTGTTGAGTTACATTCTTCTGGGTGGTTTCCAACTTTGATCTCGTTGTACCTGGCAAGACGAAATTCACAGACAAAAAAAGGTTTTCTTTCGTTTCCACGAGCCTACTAACTTTGTCGAAACCTTGCCTACGCTATAGTTCACGCGATGATTCAATATGGTCAGAATGATGCTTTTGACTGAATCTCCCACGACGACGGTTCCCACTTATTTGACCGGTGCCCTTCAACAATATTTTGTACTGATCACAGATCCGAAGTCAACTCGATCGTTTGTCTTACCTTTCGTCGGTTTCAACGGCACTGAGATAGTCTACCACACGGAAACAACGACGTTTGTTAAAAGCGCGATGAACTGGCATCCATTGAGAGAGGTCAATCAAACCGCTCTACCAACAGTGGTTGAAGGAAAATTGACGAATAAACCGGATAACAGTTGAAATCTAAAGTCAACCGCAATGCCGAAAGACTTTTTAGATTTACGAGATCGAATCTAATTCACACCCAGTTGGATAAAATTATGGTTTACCAACTGAAAACGTCGTCGACGTCTCAACAAAGGATAGCAAGCAGTTATTATATGGATGATATATAGAGCAAGTGCTTTTGCAAAAACACCTACTACAGATATTCCTAATGTAGTGTTAAACCTACAACACAACTTGGGAGTAGGCATTATGAGCCGGAATGTAACCGTTGCATTTTAGACGTAAAGAATAAAGTTTCACAGTTCTTTGTCAAAACTTATGAACAACGAACCATGTACTCATTATTTTGAAACGATAGGAGTTGCATACAGAAACTTTCCGGATAGATATTTTCTGTTTGTTCTAGGCCGAATGCATGCACGCGGGATGCGACTTCCTACCTGTTTCGGATGGCTAGCAAACAAAACAACATGGGCGTCTCTCCCGTTCGGATCTCTACACACCTTGCCCGGCCGATTAACATCCGGAGGATAACTGCGTACGGCCGTCTTTCAAGCAGTAAATAGTCAACAATTGACCCAAGTACGGCAACTATCGTGTCAAGTGAACAGTTTGCATAATGTCCAACAGTAAGTTTCGGCTTTAATTTTAACCGTTCCATTGTTACACAACACTTGATACTTAACAACTAACACTGTAACACATACGAGGAGTATCGTGTCAACCTCAACCTCATTACCTCAAATTCCTCGGCTGGATTTGAAGTACTTGAAGTATCTCTACAAGGTGCAAAAGTGGATCACCACGAACACCAGTAGTTAAAACACGCGACAACTTCCTTGAGTTTACACGCCAACCCACTAAACAGCGTAATTATGGTGGTCGTATTCGGTCGTAGGGAGCTGCCAAGAGCATCTGTAGTGTTTCCTGACATATTGAACACCAGAAAGGACAAAGTGGCAACAGCTGGCCATCCATTCAATTACCAAGTAAATCAAACCCAACATCCCAATAAATATTACCACCAATAGTTGGGCAGCACTCAGTTCACTCGCAGACAGGTGACGAAATGCCATTGGCTTCATGTCGAAGGCGTTAACGGTAACTAAGATTAGCGGAGGAGTCTGAAGAAACGATCGACACCACTGGAAGTGCGGTTGTAACATCCCCGTGAAACGCTTGACGTCGTGTAGAAAGACTTTGCACCGATGGTCAATTGCATGGAAAACACGGTGTCTTGAACTGAAAATTCACCATCATCGCAGCAGGCACGAACCTGCCCAGAAGCTACTGTGACTCGGACTGTCGCTCACCACAACAGTGACGCAGAATATCCCAGAGGACGAAAACGTCACTAAAACGGTTAAAATTAGTAGAAGACCAAGCAGAAGAGCTAAAAATGGTGGAAATGCAGGTACCCCATTGACTATAGCACACTGTCATCTCGGATAACATTTCTAGCCAGCGATGTGAGTGGTCGCAAGGACCCCAGCCAAGTGGGTGATACCTACTCGCCTTGCCCAATGGAACGATCAGGGTCTTCATGTTTATTGACCACGTCGTTGCTTGACCACCACACGGTCTTACTCAACTGTCGGCGGTCTAGGTATACAATGCCGGTACGATAAATGCTCAGTTGACATGCCGAGTGCGTGACCCAACCAACGCAGGCTGCGCAGCGTGATTAGTTGACCAATTGGTTACGCATCTCGAGCGTTCTGGGATCCGTGACAGTGAATGACCGTATTACTCACACGATCAGTCCACTTGATATGAACGGAAACAACGATGGTCAAACATAGCAAGCCTGTCGACACCTTTGTCGCGAACAGGCCACTTTGCAGAACCCTAGAACAAGACAGAGCACACAAGCATTACATACCCTTCTTTTCACCAACAGTTGGACGTTTTTCCGATATCACAGGTGACGTAGGCTGACAAAAGTAACTCAAAACTTTGTCATCCTCGCTGTAATATTACACTTTGATGAGATAGCGTTACTCAAGTATGTGAATGTCCACAGACTCAAGTGGACTGCCTGGGATAAGAAAGAGAAGTGAGCATGTCCCAGTTTCGAAGAGGCGCTGAGCTTTGAAGGTGCGAAGCGCATTCCATACAAACCAGCCCAGTTACTCATCTTGTTCAGCATGGTCTGTATGTCCTCGGTTAAGGGACTAAGTAAGACGATTTCATCCGAAAACTCCACATCCGTCAACCTGGCGCCAGGAAGGCACTCAACACCAAGCTGACTGGATTTTTCAAGCGTATCTTCCAGAATGTTGTCCACGACCATATTGGACAGGAAGGGCAGGATCGGATACCCATGACAAATACCAGTGGAAATGAGGAGTGCTCGGGACAGTCGTTTATAAACTCTCATCCTGTTTGCAGAGTGGGTATACAATAATCAAAACAGATTCGCGCACTTCCATGGTACTTCCTTGGGAAGAAGGCAGTTCCCTGTGAAGCCACGAGCAATCAAATCGAAAGGAACCTTTACGCCCGAAAAGGCCACGATCGTCGGTTGCCCGTAAAAGTGCCGATGCTTTAAAATCCGTCGCAAGTTCAAAATTTGATCAATACATCCTCGACCAGACTGGCACCGTGCCTATTCGCCACGTAACGGACTCCTCTGGGCCTAAATAACCGACGTATAATGAAGCCAGTGAGCAACTTAGACGCAATAAACAGTAGATCGGTGCCTATGTGTTTGTCACATAAACTTCTGACCCCCTTTTGCATACGGGAATTACTGCTGATAGGCACTGATCGGATTCTTAATCCGTCTGATGGTGTTTTGCCAATTATGACACCAAGTTCTCTCCACTGTCTCTGAAAAGAGAAAGAGAGATCTGATCTAGGAGCCTTGCTGCATTTTCATAACTTAAGCTTCAGGGCTACTTCTGTTTCTGACGAAGGACTGTCTGGAACGCAATAGCCGACCAACCGGGTCCCGTCCTCTACGTTGTGCGGATGAAACCAACTGAGCTGTCCTTCCAAATGTTCAACCCACCTGTCAAGTGGCCGCGATCGGCTGGTGTCAAGTGAACCATCTTTCTCACATATATCACTTAAACCAGTGGCTAGTGCAGTTGCGGATCAAGGAAAAATGAAAGGTCTTGTTCCATCTCTCGACTGTTCGACCAAGTGGTGCTCACAGTTTTTGCGCAAGCCCTTGGTGAGCTTGCGTTTACGTTCTCGACGGTCGCCACCAGATTCACAGTCAGATGGAATCGAACGTCACTAGTTCATGAGGTTCACCGACGTGACAGGAATCCGATTCTGTCGCAGTTGCACAGGTCACTCGGAACATGCCCTTGCGATGATCTGTCTGATATACAAGCCGATCACTTTCGTCCTCCATTCTTCGGTCTGTAGTCATTTTTGTCACATGTGGGCACGCACCCAACGTTTCCATTCACATCGGATCTTTTTTATTTCAACAAACGTATTCCTCGAAGCTTACTAGAACATATTGGTGTGAGAACGTGTTAGACCTTATCTGAAGTCTTCTAATTGACAGCGTTCACACCAATCACACTGAAGGGTTGTGAAATTAGTAACGTTAAATGGTGGAGGAAAGCAGACTGCTGTATCTAGCCACTAAGCCCCTGTCAAGCCACAGAGTTATCTGAAACATCCCGAAGCTGGACTCAAGACGACTGTCCGTACTCACCCTCTAACCTACCACGAACATTAACCATTGAACGGTATACTTAACATTTGAACATAGGAACAAATTTTATGCCTCAGTTTCACTACTTTCTAAGTACTTATTTGTTGAAAATCATGTGTACATTTTGATAATACAGTCAGATATCTCAAGCCCCAAGTTGGAGCTCGCCTAGGTAGATGAGAGGGAAAAACCGTCCTTGATTAAGTTCCGGACGACCCAGAGTACTGGCTAGCGAAGCTTGAGTTGCAACTCCAGTTAGCGCGCATCAGTAGCCAAACTGCCAAGCCCATGTAATTGGCTACCGCGTTGCCGATGTCACTCGGGTCTAGGTCAGGGATTTAGCGATTAAATCACTTGAGGGCAACCCTTGCGACACACTGAAGAGCGCATACTTAGAGCGTGTCGTCGTACCAGAAGAGAAACGACTTGAATAGGTTCTTAGCCATCTTCAGCTAGGGGACCTTACTCCATCTCGGTTGATCCGCCAGTTGAGACAAGTCGGGCAGAAATCACAGGATCGATAACAAGCTCATGTGCTAACTTTGGATGCGCAGACTGCCTGACTTCGTGCAGTTAATTGTTCTTCCATTCATATCGACGAGTTATTTGGATGATTTGGCGAAGTCCGCCGATTCGGTCATTGAGTACCTCTCTAGCAAAATGAATCAGATGGAGGCACATACGGGGAGCATAAGCGTCGATTTAACAGCACAAGTAAAAGAACTCTGTCTAAAAATTCACGCTCTCAAAGGTTCTCGATCTCGCCCTGCTTCCAAGGGATGTAGCCGTTTTAGGTTACGCTCAAGAACGGGGTGCTTTTGGTATCATGACAGATTCGGGACCAAGGCACGGAAATGCATTAAACCATGCACCTTTTCAACCGTCTCAAGAAACGCGACTGCCAGTAAGTAACGGCGATAAGTGTTGCTGGTAGTCCCACTCCTGATCGCCTATTTTTTATACTCCATAGGGGCTCTATATTGCTTTTTCTAGTGGACATTGGTACCCAAGTCAGTGTCGAACCGACTGGGAAGGAGGATACGCTTCGTTCGACACCCTTCAGCCTCCAGGACGCCAACGGAACCCCAATACGCACTTTTGGCACACAACCATAGATGCAGTGCTGCAGCAAGTAACTATAGAGGCACGGCAGCCGACTGCATTCTTCTCTCAACGCCTCAGTGGGGCTGAAACGCGATACAGCACCTTCGGTCGTGAACTCTTACTGTGTTTAGGGCTGTGTGCTAGTTTCGCCACGCACTCGAGGGCCGTGAGTTTATCATATCAGGGACCACAGGCCTCTTGTGAACGACAGGCATTCACTTGAGAAACTCGACAGCCGGACTACATTCCTCATGTCTCCAAATCCACAAACGTTGCCGCGGATACTTTATCACGAATGCACAGTGCATCCACAGCCACTGATCCGATCTCACATTACAATATAGCTGTATTGCACAAGTCCGACTGCATGGTTATGGATGATCTGAAACGCACCAACCCACGCATCGTCATACTGTCATTTGACATCTTCGGCCGGTACCATTATATGTGACAATATGCCAGAATACCCTATGATAATCGTGCCACATTCATTGCGAAGGGCAATGTCAAAGCGCTGTATAACCTGTCACACCCAGGAGTATGCACAACACTCACAGTGACTGTGGACCGATTTGGCTAGCCTAACATGAATCGGGACGTGCAGCAGTGGACCCGTTGCCGCCTTGCATGCCAATGTTCCAAGGTCAACCGACACACGAGCAGCCAGCTGGGAGCTTCTCAAACTCCCGAGGATTGTTTTGGGCATGTCCGCATGGACCTCATAGGGACACTTTCACTTTCTCGAGACCACACTCACCTTCTCACGTGTATCGAACGGTTCACTCTCTGGCCAGAAGCCATAGTGGTGTCAGACCCATAAACAGTGTCTGTCGCCCGCGCTTTTGTCGAGCACTGGATCGCACGTTTTGGCTGTCCGTCGGTCGTTACAACTGATCGCCATACACAACTCGAATCAGCCTTATTTTCACAACTGACCAAGCCGTTAAGCGTGCACTGACCACGCATTACAATATATCCTCACAAAAGCTTACGGAATCGCAGAGCGTTTTCATTGTCAACTCAAAGCTGCATCATATGCCCACGAGCGGATGGATTAAACGAAAGCTTTATTGCTAGCTTCAATTGGTATTCGCAACTGTATCAAAGAAGACTGTACGACCCCAGCATCACCAGTCTATGGTCGTCCTACTAGCCATCCAGCTGATTTACTTCAACCGCCAGGCAAATCTGTCGACGCTCATGACCACGCCAGCAGACTAGCAAATTACATGTGGTCGCTACAAGCGAGTGTTACACTTATTCAACAATCCTCACCTTACGTTTCTAAAGAATTCAGCACTTGTGAGTTCGTGTTTTTATGAACCGACTGTTAGAAAACGGTCGCGGCAACTATATAAAGGACCTTTTCGTGTCGTTAAACGGTCTGCATAAACTGACGTGATCGAGAGTTTCGGTCAACCTCTCACGGTTTCGGTCGACCACCTAAAACCGGCCTTCATCGACTCACCCCCCAGTTTGACAGCACAAGCATCATCCCAGTTGTCCCCACCTACTTCAAACTCCGAGTTAACCCCCGTGCTGTCTTCCGCATCTATTCCCGAAGACCTTCCACCTAAACCTACGACTTGTTCGGGGAGGCACGTCCATTTTTCCATCCACCACCTCGAGTAGTTTACTGTTCTATTTCTCACTTATTGTGCAGTTAACAACTCATGATGTGTATTTCATGCGTGTGTCGACTAGCAACTAACAACCCCTCATAAGTACAACTCCCTGGCTCAAGTTACACAGACCCCTGCACATAACTGTAAATATCTGCAGGCACTGCTGAACACGCTTTACAGTGGGTATCTGCATTTTTCCCTAACGTTCAGATACTTCACCTTTTCTTATTTCTAGGTATAACGCGATAAACAGCAATAGCTGTTGGGCCCAAGGATAACAAGCCTGAACGTTGTAGCACTCCGAGCCTGCACAATGAGGAAATAACATCCCCTGTCACGTCCTCCGAGGGCGTTTTCAGGTTGCGTGGCTCGCACGCGGCTGGCCAGCAAGAGAGAAACTGTTGCTCAGGATTACAATTTATAAATGGAAGGCCTCCTATATTTATTCACACTTATAGGGAGGGTGATGTAATGAGATCGCCTTCGACGTCCCCAAAATTCTAAATTCCCTGCGATTTGAAAGTTACCTTACTAATATCACCGTACCTGTTCACGTTACTCTGTGAATATAAATTTACTCCAAACCACTAACATCAAAGTTAGTGTGTTGGCGTGAGTATCACAGGTTTACTCGTGGATGCATAATGAATCCGCGCCATCTTCACTACTGTAGGCCACACTCTTTCAGACAATGTTTTAGCTATTGCCGTTAGAAATACCGTTCAACCAACCTGACGCTCGTCTGAATTCCAAAGGTAGACTGGAGTTCCGTCGATATTCGTCCTCTTCGGCAGCCGTCATTTGGTCGTGCAGAAAGTTCTCTCACGTCCACCTTCCTAGCGCCCTTACTTGTTGCGTCGAAGTCCGCTTGTGAACGGTGGGTAAATCAACACAAATTTTGTTGGCAGACTCGCCGTCTTTTTATTTTGACTTCCAATTCACGTTAGCATAAGGCTGAGGGAAACTTTGGGCGTGCGAATGAAGGAACAAGCATCTCGATAGTCTTAAATACGCACCGTCACATTTGTCAGAGGACTGAAGGTAATGCTTAAGAAAAATCGAAAAGCCCCCATTCTCTCTCTAGTGGAATCAGTTCGGTACATTGAGTACAGTGGGTCACTTAGATCACTGTCAGTGAGCATTGACTTTATAAGCTGTCCACCCAAGTTGTAGACGAGAACTTTTGCGTTGACGACTGCTTTATATCGGTGGATACGCTTAAAGATACCAGACGTGTGGAGTCTGATTTACGCGGAATGTTCTTAGATGAATTCAAGCTGGTAAGGTGGGCATCTAACATATTCGAGGCGTTGATGAATATGTCACTGAACAAGAGAACATCCGTGTCAATCACGGTGAGCCTGGGTGACCACGGTCACCAGAAAGCAATGAGGTCACCATCATCATCATAGACAGCAATACATCAGTGGTTCACACTAATGCTTAACTGCCACACAACCATGAAGAAAAAGCAAACCTTATGCAGAAAGAGAGAAGGAAAAAGAAGGGGATGGGAAGGGACCTAACTACTGAAAATGATTACGTCCCTATTCAAACATTCAACATCAGGGTGCCTACACATTGCAAACAAACAACCGAGCTGCAAGTGAGAGTAAGCCGTCATCAGCGAGACAGCTTCCTTACGGCCTTCACTGCCCCGCGTCATTAAATGCACTCACTTCACAGACAACTCGGTCAAACAACGAAAACATGCACGCCACTGAGCTCGATTAGCCGCTATCTCACCTAGAGTCTCCAACCACCGACTCTGTGAGTCGCGAGGGCCCCAGCCCGGGAGACGAACTCGATCTACACTGGCCAACCCCTTCGTGAACGACTTCATTTCCCTACGCCAGGTCATTATCTGTCCACCTCGCACCTTACACCAGTCGGTCGCAGTGTCAGCGAATAGTGCTCGGTGTGGAAAACGACTAGCTGGCATCCTTAATACATGACCTAACCATCTTAGCCTATGAAAACGTAGAGACTGGAAAAAAGAACTCGTTTGACAATCACTACCAAACACCCGCTTCCTAACCTCTTCGTCCAATGGCACGTATCAAAGGAACGTTTCAAGTTTCACGTATCTCTAACAAAGAGGCGATTCACATATAGGAGCTTATTGAACTGCATCGAATCGATGTACAACCCCTTAGGATTCCTTATTTCGCTCGTTCTCCGCGGTCGGAAGTTACTTCAGTGCTTATGTGGTGTGGAGGAAAAGTACTAAGGCGAGTGGGTAAAAGGGCCACGGGCCGTAGCTATGACAAACTCAGTTGTCGTACCGCGTTGTACCAGACTCCATGGAAAGACGTCAACGCGCTCGAGGTTACATTTGTTTTCTGACGCCTCCGAGACCGGTTATAGGGCTGTCAGCCATCTCTGGGACAGCTTAACAGATGACTGCATCTTTTAGTGTTTCTTGAAAGGAGAATCTCGGGTTGTACTCTCCAAGTCCTTGTCTATCCTGATGTTAGAACTTACAGATAGGGTAGTGGCCACCAAACGTGAGGTTTATAATGAATGAACTCGAGCCAACCCTCGACAGTACAACAGTTTGGACAGACTCCGTCATCATGTTAGAGTAATTGAGAAACACCACTTGTCACTGTCATGTTTGTAGCTAACCACGTTCAACTGATTCTCAACCATACTCAGGGCTGTCAAAGGTGACACATTCCGTCCGATTTAAACCCGGTGGACATAGCTTCGCGGGGAACTTGCAATTCGTGTTCTCAAGAAATTCACACGTGACAATGGCCCGACCTTTCTGTGTGGACTTGAGAACTCATGGCCACCCGACAAGCCGCCCATACAACTTCAAGCTGAAGAACCGGAATCGAGAAAGGTGCTGGCGGTAGTCAGTGTTAGTAGCGCGCAATGGTACGTGGGGCTTGTTCCACGTTACTCACACTGGTACATCCTACTCAGTGCGGTATTGTGGTTAACACGTTTCAGGAATTATTCTATCTGTATGTAGGCTGGTCGGCAGTACTCCGTTATGTTTAGCTTCTTGCGTAGGTTAGAATTGGATCTGGCGTGTGAATCTATCGTTCGACTGCAGCAACGTAGTGCCTTTAGTGAGAACTGTACAGAACATTCCAAAGGCCGACGGGGCATGCTGGCCCGACCGAAGTCTGTCACCAGAGACGGTGTCCTGTTTCGGTGGGGGAGTTTCAACCGGGCAATCTTATGGTACTCAAATGACGATACTGCTATTTCACGCGGTTATTACGGATGTGAGTATCAGAGACTGAATGCCGCATGGGGGCTAGTCACGTTTTATCGTCCATCCGAAGGAGGAATTGGATAGTCAAAGACATGGTTAGTGTGTCGCATGTTTCCAAAATGTGTGAAGTGCAAAATGTCGCCAGCAAGACCATGCCAGCGAGTGATGGCCCCACTCCCTGTTGATTTCACAACAGCTGTTGGTGCCCTGTTTACAGCTTGTGGCGTGGATCATTTTGGAACTCTGGAGGTGCTGATTGGAAGAAGCATTTGTAAGATATGGTTGCATCTTCGCTTGTTTGAGGACAAGAGCTATACGGTTGAAAGTAGTGCAGTCGATATCAACGGAATCATTCTCAGTGGCTCTAATGAGGTTCACTGGCCGTTGACCTGTGCCGGAAATTATGTATGGCGATAACGGGTCCAACTTTCTAGGCGCGGAATCAGAACTGTGGGAGAAATTGCTGGTCTTCGACCAAAACAAAGTCCACCGGACTCTGGTGGTCCGTGGAATCGATTGGCATTTTAATCCTCCAGCTGACAGCCATTGGGATGGAACATGAGAGCGTATGACTCGCACCGTTCGAAAAGTAGTGCAAGCTGTCGTAAGGCAACAGTGGATGTTGGACGAGGCTCTCTACACTTGGTTGATTGAGGTCGGAAGAATTTTGAATGACAGACCTTTAGTTCCAATTTACGACTATCCGGACGGTTACTTGGTTTCAAGACCAAACGATCTGTTGCTTCTAAAATCAAACCCAGGCCTGCCATGCACTTACATCACATCGCTTGAAAGGTACACGAAAGGGTGGTAGCAAGCTCAACGCGTGGTTAATGCGTTCTATAAAAGCTGGAACACGGAGCACTTACCCTCCATCCAGGCGTACCATAAGTGGGCCAAGGTTGGACCAGACGTGACGGTTGGTAATATCGTTTTACTGGTTGGAGGCCCTCGACCCGTTGGCATATGGTCCAAGGCCGTGGTAAGTAGAGTACTCTACGTAGTGAGGCACTGACAATCACGCCTGCGAGGTGCATGTGAGACCAAAGTAGCGGTACGATCAGAAGAGACGTGAGGTTCATGTGTTTTTATTGAAGGGGCAGAGAATAGTAGCGGTGCCGCGAACAAATCCCAAGGGTAAGGGGGCCCGGTCACGAGACACGTTCAAACCGTACCTACTTGAGTGCTGGAAAACCAAGCTGGCTTCAAAGACTGGTGTTGAAGTAGCTGTATGTTTTGAGCCTTTGACGATAGTTGTGCTTTATAGAAAGCCGGTGACCACGCCCCCTACCCCTACCTATTCCCTTCCGATGATCGTTGTTGTCACGTTCGAGCTCTACCTCTTGGAAACTGCAAGCGCTCCTTGCAAAGACCGTTACTGTAACGTGTGGTGGAATGAAGGCACCGAGGAACAGTGTTGGATCTGCTGAAGTTTGTCTGGTGCGTTTTTTTGTCTTTGTATGGTACGATGCGGAGCGATGACTTCGTTAAGGCGTAACATATAAATTCCGATCCTTTCGGTCGCTATTTCTGACGACTTTTTTGAACTTCGAACACAGTTTCGCTAACCTGACCGTCTAAATAAGCGTTACTGGAATTGTCGAGTAACCCAGCAAACAAACCGGAGTCAGCCCGAGTCTGACCACGAGTCGTACCGGAGTTGGCCTGCACCACATACC
>QNGE01003872.1:28919-73378 GCA_008508345.1 Paragonimus westermani | reverse complement strand
AACTGAGAGATATAGTCCAGGTGTCTAACTTCCCTTGGGGAACGCCTGCCAGATGGAGTGTTCAAGGAGTAGGCTGACGGTTTGTTTGGTGTAAACTGTAAAGGTTCTGCCTTCCATTGAGTGGCGGAAGTGACAGATGCCTAAATACATATCTAGCAATTCTCATCCGAACATGCTGTAGCGGGATTCCTCAGGTTGCAAGCGTTTGGAGAAGAAAACTAAAGGTTGCCACTGTTCCTCAACGAGCTGTTGTAAAACAGCACCAACGACTGTGGCCGAAGCATTGGTCACAATGGACCGTGGTGCGTTCGGATTAGGATGGGCAAGGTGAACTAGTTCGGTTACCGCATCCTTGAGCTTAACGAACACGATGCGTGCAGCCTCAGTGAACTGAAATTTGTGTTCAGCTCCGTGAGGAAGATCGGTCATTGGTTGCACTATGTATGCACAATGAGGTTTGGAGCGTCTGTAGTAGCTGACAAGACCACTAAAACGACGAAGTTGCTTAAAGGGATTCGGCTCAAATTATTCACGATTAGCTCTAACTTTACCCGTGTGTTCGGCGATTCCCTTTTCTGAGATCTTATGACACAGAAATTCTATTATGGCCTCACCTAGTTCGCGTTTAGCGGGATTAACTGTGACACAATGCTGAGACAGGCGTTCTAGTAAGGTGTTCTTCCTGCGAAGAACCGGCTACTAAAATATCATCCAGATAAGGGTAGACGAAGTCCAAACAACGTGCCACTTTATTTTATTTGTTTAGCCTGCGGTAATCACCGCATGGGCGCCAGTCACCTGATTTCTTAGGGAACATGCGCAACAGTGAGGCCCATGAACTCTCGAAAGAGCGTATTGTTCCGAGTTCAAACGTGTGCTCGAACTCTGCCCTGGCGAGTTCGAGTTTGACGGGGTCAACCGGCAAGGTCCTACAGAGACGGGAGGCGTCTTATTACGGATATGGTGTGTGACATTTGAGGTCATGGGTGAGATATTGTTCGATGTGCGAACGAGCTGTGGGAACTCAGTGAAGAGGTCCAAAGATTGTCTGAGAGCAGCGGGTTGGTCATATATGGGTGTTATGGCCGCGACTGTTGCATGCGGGCCGGGTATGGTTAATTCATTGCTAGAATCGATTAACAGATGGCGTCTTGTATCAACCAGAAGGTCGAAATGCCGTAGAAAATCGATGTCGGTTATATCAAAAGGTACCGCGGCAACTGTGAACACCCAGCGGAATGTCCGCCTGAGGCCCAGATTAAGGGTTAAGCAACGATGCCCATAAGTAAGTATAGGGGTGTCGCTTGCCGCACGGAGTTGTCGGCTGCAAAGGTATGACACCTCGTCTTTTGTAGACGGAAATACGCTAACCTGCGCCCCAGTAACGATCAAGAACGTGTTTCCCGTCTCAACGTCCTCCACAAGGTGCAACACCGACGACGTTACTTGCCATTACGAGACGGCGTGGAAGTTTCCCTGCCTGGTCGCCAGATAAGTGCACGGTTGAACGCATTTGGTGGATCGCATGTCGAAACGTTGGTGATACCAACATTAACCGTCGTTTGGCTGCGGCGTTGTGCGCCTGTACGATCTGCTAGGCCGGCAGACGAGTCTTTTCCGATTATGTGAATCGCTTTATTACAGCTTCCTCAAGAGTTTCGTAGCTATTCTCTGTGGGCTGGCCCGCTAACACATCTCGGAGCTGTGTCGTGACCTCGTTTGGCAAACGAGCTACTAACTGGCTGAATTTAGCCCGGTCAGAAGGTACTGGGTTATTGTAGAATTCTGCCTGTAGGTGTAAGGGCCCTAAGATAGGGTCAATCTCTAAGAACGGTGGGACTACCAGTGATGTGGCTAATGTGGGGGTATTCGAGCTGCTTAGGATAGTTAGCTGACATGGGTATGACAAATAGCAGTTACACAGTAATAAATAAATAAGACGGTTATATAAAACTTATATAACCAAAATGCATAACGATCAAAGAAAAACCTTTTGAAAGTACAGGGCAAAATAACGATACGGAACGAACTTACCGAAAAGTGGCAAAAGTGTAAGCACGCGTTCAAATTAATTTCGGGATCACCAATGTGGCGTTACGTACAGTAATTTCTACCATATACTTCCAATTGTTCGTTATTTTCGCACTTATCTAACTCACTTGTACAACCCATGTCTAAACCAAGTTAATCGATTGATTCAATACTGATAATAATTCAAAATCTACCTCTGTAACAGTATAGAAACTTGAAAGTAGCAGTGAGAGGGCGGACACTGGTAGATGCCAGCATTTCTTATTGCCTCTTCAGTACCAAATAACAGTGACCAGGAACATATATAACACTGATGGGATGGGGAGGTGATGAATAAAATAGTAAATGGGGTGGAGAACGACAGGACAGATTTACTAAGTCCATGGGAGTCTAAGGCTTACATATAATTGTTTTTGTACACACAACACTGGCTTGAGACGACTAATTGCGACTACCTCAGCAAATCGCAGAAAACGCGGATTAGCGTGGCGCATTATAATTCTGAATGTTAATTCTGGATTAATCCGGTGGCCAGTGGCCAACATGTGCCTGGCGATAGAGGAACATTGGTCAGAACATTGTTTATGAGTGCTAGGCGCATTTGCTCATCACAATGTTTGGGTGATGAAATTCGACTACCTACAACCACTCTGCAGATTAATGGGTATCCGCTAAGACTTATCAATAGACACAGCCAACAGTGTATTGTAGGAGATAAGGTTTCCAAAGTAGGGCAGAAGAAAGTCTACATTGAACTGCCATTCAAAGGTGACACTTCTTCACTTCTAACCACAAAACGTCTCGTCGCATCCATTAGGCGAGCATACAATGCGGCTGAAATCGTAGTCGTTGACCGAACTCGGAAGCTACCGTTATTTTCAGTAAAGGGAGAGCAACCTACTGGCGCCAACTTACACTGTATTTATCAATTTGTGTGTAACGCGGCGACAGTTACATCGGCAGAACCGATATGTGTTTGAACTCTAGGATGAAGGAACATCTGCCGAAATGGGTTCAGGATGTGACTGCGCAGTCTACTTCCTTCGTCCCAGGATCACGTAAGCTTTCGGCCTTGTCTATCGCCAGGCACATGTTGGCCACTGGCCACCGGATTAATCCAGAATTAACATTCAGAATTATAATGCGCCACGCTAATACGCGTTTTCTGCGATTTGCTGAGGTAGTCGCAATTAGTCGTCTCAAGCCAGTGTTGNAACATCTGCCGAAATGGGTTCAGGATGTGACTGCGCAGTCTACTCCCTTCGTCCCTGGATCACGCAAGCTTCCGGCCTCCTCTATCGCCAGGCACATGTTGGCCACTGGCCACCGGATTAATCCAGAATTAACATTCAGAATTATAATGCGCCACGCTAATCCGCGTTTCCTGCGTTTTGCCGAAGCGGTCGCGATTAGTCGTCTCAAGCCAGTGTTGTGTGTACAAAAACAATTATATGTAAGCCTCAGACTCCCATGGACTTAATCGTTCTGTCCTCTTGTTTCTCCACCCCATTTGCTATTTTATTCTTCACCCCCCCACCAAATTAGTGTCATATATATGTTCCTGGTTATTGTTATTTGGTACTGAAGAGGCAATACGAAATGCTAGCATCTACCAGTGTCCGTCTTCTTACTGCTATGTTCAAATTTATGAAGGGAACCAACTGTTTTAAATGAGTGAAACGTCGTGGGTAGCCAGGTGTGACTTGACACCTGTCGTTTGAATTATAAGCACCTTTATAGACAGCAATATGTAAAAAAATTGGCTCTGGAACGTGTTTCAGTCATCCGGCCTCCCCTTGGTGCTTGAGCCACAGAGGGATCGCCTGGACTAATGATAACAAGGTAAACAAGACAGTCCTGGTTGACTGTAGTCCGGTCATTCCAGCTGATCGACACATGACCATCACTTGCCGTCGTTTGCACACTGTTAACCCACAATCTGCTAGCACCACAGTATCCCAAATTTTGCAAAGTCGGTCTGAGTTTGATGTTCGTAGAATAAAATCAGTATATGTATTAAAGTTTGTTCCAGTTAATAAAGAATGATTGCCATCATCAATCAGATATAACATTCTGTTAATCACATCACAATCTTTTGCACGTATTCGTTTTCGCTATCATTCTGACTTATCCTACGTTTGTACAGACGCCGGTGGATTTTTTCAACGGTATTTTTGTCAAAATGCACAAAGTAACACAACATTTAAACCAACGTCTGTTAACCGCTCGCAAATGTCCTTAGTTTGGTCGTCATTGAGTGAGGATCGTTAGATTCCAAAGAAAACTGCTGTCTTATCTCTGGCGAACTTACATAAAAATCACCAGGAAACAGGACTATGGTGTAGGTGACGTTTGTCCTGTTAATCTACAACTGGTTCAAAATCGGAAAAACTACCAAAGTTCATCACGTTGATGGAAAAATCTTACCCATGGATAACACGGCGTTGATTCGTCAATGGTCGTAACCGGGTCGCTTTCAATGGGCGTTGTGTTCGAATACTGCTAGTTAGCGAACCACTTCTGGCGATTCGTCGCTTGTGGTCATTGAGCCAGTTGGAGGCAAGTAACTCAGTGCAACGGTTGTTGAGTCATTCGTGCGCAAGACCTAACAGAGCGTGAATCTGTGAACGCTTACACACAAAGCTATATTTTATTCCTGAATGGAGACAAGGTGGAATTCGTTAATCAGTAACAGATTGCGTTACTCACGAAGTTCAGACCTGTAGACACACTGGCGGGAGGTGTTACCTAAAAATCACAATCGCCGCTTACTTGCCTACCAGGAAGTGATGGTCTTCGGTTGGCTTCAAAGATCGAGAAGCACGATGGATTGTCCCTGAATAACACCATGTGCATAGAACGGGGAGTATTAACTGAAAGTACACAGCGGATAACGACGGCCGTGCTACAGCATCGCTTCCGGGGTACGATGCATTAAGAATCAATTACAGTTTAGCACTTAACATGCGCAAAGAGTTGTTATAAACATGGTGTTGGAGAAGAGGAATCAAGTCAATAAATTTCACCACTTAATTTGTTTAATTTTAATATATTCCACTGAAGACTGCCAAGCATTACGGTTTGCTGGTGTTTACAGTGTTCGCCTAGGATTCTAAAAACATCAAAATATATACAACTCAAGCGAGCGTCACTATGGATGCAACCTCTACGGTGGTCATGAACTCATAGCTGGAGCCGAGGATGGGTATTAATATCCTCTGCTCATTCGTTCACTATATGCGCAAGCGGGATCAGCTGGTGGAAGAACTGACGTAGGGTCCTTGTTTCTAGTGACTCAACAAAATGGACAAAATGATTAAGGTCATTTGTAGCGCCAGACCTGCTAATGGATTTTGGTTTGTTTCAGTCCTTTCCAGATTCCCCTAGAATCCCTAAGAAGTCAATTTTGCGGACGCTCGTTTTTGGTAATTCTAATCAGGCTCTTACAATTACACAGCATGTACTCGGTTTTTATATGGACTTATTGCGAAGCTCGTTTCTTGCTGCTCGGTCGATAGATTCGAAGTTTTATCCGGCCTTATGCTGATGCGACGCAGAGGACATAATAAGAGAAAAGCGAGTCTACAAACGAACTTTATTTATTCATTTACTCATCTCACAGAAGCGGGCTCCAATGCAACGGATAAAGTCGCTAAGGGGTTGGATGTGAATAAGCCTCTAGCATAATCGCATGACAAATAGGTCCACTATGCAGTCGATATAGAGCCGATTTGGAGTAGACTTGATAGACCTTACAAGTGGTTCGAAACGCTTCGTCTCGTTCAAATCAGTGGCCGCTGTAAAGCGTGCAGAACCCGATTGCGCTCAAAATAGGCTTGACCGAATCATTATGAAGGTACCTCGAGAGGTGTTCACGGGGTCTATCCTGCAGCCGCATACTGGTTCTTCAAACCTAACCCGCGCCACAGCAACAGGTGGGAAAGTAGACGAAACAAGACGAGAATGACTTAAGCAAACCATCCTTAAAAGATGGCTCCGGAACTGGACAAGTGTCAAATGTTACCATGAGTCATGCAGTCGTATAGACAACTCCAATTGTGTTCTAAATCATACCGCTAATTATTCCCTGTTAACTGTTAGGGGGTGTATCTTCCAACGAAGCAGCCAGGAAACATCACGTCATGTGGATCGACCGGCCCAGTTTGGATGGTGTGGTCGTGGGTGGTGGTATGGTTTCACTTATCTAATCATAAAGCAGCCGTGTGCTGCCTGGACTGTGTTTTCAAGCGTTGCATTCTGATGCTCTTATAATGTGGTTTGTTCTGACGCTCTGGCTGCCGTATATGACCGTTTCGTTTGAAACGCTCTCCGTCTGAGTGCCATGTATGATAGTTTCATTAGATTTCCTTCGTGCCTTGTCGGCCATTTATGACAGGCAATTCTTCTTGTGTATATAGAGTCTCTGTGGTCTAATTTTGATTAGTTCTTCCAGTGGACGATGTTGCCGCACCTCTCGTCTTTTTCGGCGTTGAGTCAGATGACTGGACACGTAACCAAGACGAAGATCACCCTTATGTGATATACAGATGAAAATAGGCGTTTCCTTGCCGTCTGGAAGTGATCACCTTCGGTACAGGAATGTGTATGTCACTCTACGAACCTCTCGTTGTGTCCGTTTCTGGTGAGCGTCTACAGATTTCTTTCCGCATTGGGAGTATCCGATGTGCAAACCTTCTGTGCATTGTTTGCCAGAAGACACCAAATTTCGCTTATGCTTCAGTGGAGTGAAGCTGTGCACTGACACGTTCACGTCTTCCTGTCATAAATTGATTTTTGATCAATCCACTTGACGAAGCAACGCGACCTCTAGGAATGAGGACATATCGCGACGTCCTGAATTAACTGAAGCTTCATATTGGAGTTTTTATATACATTAAAATCAACTAATATAGTCTGTGGCTTATCAAAGTTTGGAATGAGACAAAGGATGTTGTCCACATAGCTCCTGTAGAGGTTGTACTTAGTGACGTTGCGATTAGTATCAGTGGTCATAAATATGTCTAAAAAAAACGAAGTTATAGGTGAACCCATTGTTACTCCACATTTTTGCCTGTAGGGGCTGTCATTAAATTGCGGTGGACAAGTGGGTATGCGTTCGACTCTCGTCCACTGACAATTTCAAACACCTTTTCTGAGGAACAGTCGAAATGAAGTCCCAACAGGCATCGAACTGAAAGGACGAGTTGGGGTATGGAAACAAACCATATATTTTCAGCAATGGGACCAACGGCGGCAACCGAGAACGTGGAGAAAAGAAGCGTTATGTAGGCTTTAGCCCATGTGGCGACATTCAAAAGCGCACCAAGTGAAAAGTGCGTAGAAACTTCGAGTGCGTTAAACAACACTCGATGAGGTGCAGATTAGACGAACTTGAAGAATGGAATAGTAGAAGAACAGACAAGCAAGAAGACCGTTACAGCCGGGATTCTTAGAGAAGCCATACGATCGCTCGTCACTAAAACATTGGAATCCAACAGTACGGGTGTTAAACAATAACGGCTCTTTTAACGTTTCCCCTGTAACTCCGAAATCAGTTAGTCTTCTGTATGTGCGCAGAGATATCCAGCAGTTTCTTTCAATATTACATCAGTGAATACGGGGTCCCGTCCCGAGAAAACATGCTGTGGGTCCCGATATTCACTGAATCAGTGTCTTTTAGGTTGAACGGAATCAGCTGTGATTTGTCTGACTCCAATGCCTCCATTAACTAGTGATCTAGGGTACGGTACGTCGAACTGTACAGGTTCAGTCGTAAGGGCGCTCCGTAGATCTGGTACGCTCGAACGTTGCTGTCTATGATTGCAGGATTAGTCCATACAGACCCTCAACCTTCCTCGGTCATCCATCGCGAAGCCATTTGAAACCCGTCCGAGTTGACGCTGCCAACAGCGGATGATTATGCGCCACCCATCCACAAACAACAACACCATCACTTCCCCCCAGTGAATCCTGATACCTTCCAACCTGTGAGACATATCATCCATATGACCTGCTCTACTGATCCATGTATAAACGGCATACAATTCGTATAATCGTGGGGGACTGGTGAGAATGAGAGAAAAAAATTGTCTGCAAAATCGACTTCTGGTTCACGTGGTCGTTTGTATCGGGGAGGTCGCCAGTTCCCCGAAAATATTGTGTGGCAAAGACTAACAAATTACACTTGCGAGTGACCTTCACAGTCGGCGCGGCCATGTGCCACTTCGCCCTTCAACCCTCGTGTCAAATCTTTGGCATCCCACCTACGCGCCTCAACGCTCACATGCCTACATCCCGCACCACTGTACTGTTTGGCTCTTCATTTGGTTCACCTTCCGACCTGGTCAAAAACCCTTTAAATGTGATCTGGTTAGTGACCGTATTGTCTCCGGTTTGAGTGACATAGTGATGCTCTGTGAGGGGGGTCAGTCTTTTCTCTGTATTTGTGTGTTAGCCTCGGGTGGTTGGGTTGACCGGGAAGTTACAAACTAGTCATGCATACTCCGTATTCCGTTGTTCATCACCGTCGATCGTCGTGCCGTTATATGCCGTTTCACTAACCGTTAATCCGTTTTCTGTTTGCGCGCTCGTAGGCCGTTGATGTAGTTACAACAGTTTGCTCCTTGAATGTGTCGGAGCTGACAATGTTAACGGCACTACTCTTCAGGGATTAAGTGGCTAAGCTGAATAGACTACAACGCAATCGATGACCAAATATAAACAGTCGAGTTAGATCAGTAGTTTGGGAAAAACACAGAAAACTTGCGTTAACAGTGCAGGATCCAAGTCCGTAGATATCGACGTGGTGAATTACAGAAGAAAACTATGCAATTTTTTTTGCCTCATGCAGCACAGTAGAGTAGTGTCTATTTGCTGGCTCCTAATTGACTCAGGTAAGTTGTGTTCATTCTCGTGGAAGATGCCGCTGCCTCGCTATGCCAATCGAAGCTAGTCTCAAAGGACTTGCCCAGGAATGATGCTCGAGGTGTGGTTGGCTGTTCGTGTCTCCTAGGTTTTCTTTACCTCGACACAGTGGCAGGCTTGGACACTGCTTTGATCCCACAGGATTATGCAGAATAGTCAGTCTTACTGGCTTTAATCACGTCAAATATACCAAAGATAAACAGCCAGACAAAAAGCTTTATACATCGAATTACTGACTTCGTAGGGGCGCTTACGTAGCAAGGCACGAATCTGATAATACAGCGGAACTGTACCTATAGTTGCAAAACTGACATCTGCCATGCATAAAAGGAGGGGGTTAGAAAATGTACCCTCAAACAGAGACCCCTCTGCTGTGATCGTGGTCGCCGATGTATTATCCTTTAGGTTCGATAAACCCGCACAAATTCTCGCGAGTATGATGTTGCTAACATTACATATACTGTGTGCGGCAGTAATCGGAATGAGTCGTTAACTGGACTGAGCTAGACCCTCACCATTGATTGAGTCAGGCTTCTGAGTCAGAGGCTCCGGGTGATGTCCCAAATAAAGCCCTATTTGCTTTTGTCCCATAGGTTATTCTGTATTTCTCGCTTGAAACAATTCAAACATGGTGTACAGCAAGGTGACATTATGTTACGTACCGTGCGGCACTGGGCAAACATATCCTGTCTTGTCAAATTCACAGGGTCGAGCAGCTCGCTCAGCTTGATGCGCACTGAAGATTAACGACTTAAATAAAGCATTCCTACCGATGAAACAGACTTTTTCGACCAATCATCACCAGAAGCATTCCATACCTAAAATCACCGATAATCGTTCTCTTCAGATAACACCTTACATTACTAATCCCCTTGGCAGAACATATTGGTTTCTATCTCTCCCCAGTGACCATTAAAAATCACCACATAAACATGTATGCGGCAAACACATTTTTCATGGTCACCCTTCATTGCGCCCTCTTGAACCACACAACCTTCAACCGAGTTTTGGTGACGTTATCAGCTCATCCAATACAATGGGATCAAAATCGCAACTCGCTAGCTTGGAGCGTCTCTCAATGTCTTTGTGGGGGTCGATAATCAAACGAGTTCAATGCACTTAGTGCTTTTTCACTGCCCTATGGGATTCCGACTGAGTAGTGCAATGTTGGGTGGTGAGATTTTCTCCAATTTAAGAACTATCAACATCACAGTACGTTCACCGATCTGTGTGCTATCGCTGATGGTTAGATGCAATTTTAAATCTACATGATGATCATTTCCAATTCGTCCAAATTCGGAAAATAACTGGAACTCAAACACACTCATGTAATTAACGGCGTTTTCACAAATTTGATTCTGTACATGAGTAAGACAGCAATACGACTAAGTTTGGGAAAGTTCCTTGTGGCTTGGACTTCTTGTGGTCAACACCGATCACCATAGGGACTTGTTTGACTGCAACCGAACAATTTCTCGCTAAACTACAGACGACACTTAGAGAGGTGTAAACAAAACGCCAGGAACACAGTAGTTGATACACCGCCTACAGCGTTCACCAAGTTAAGCTGTGACGTCGCATTGCTTCAAACAATCAGACCAATATCAACAATGAGGCATCACCAGATTCGCTCGAAATACCCTAAGTAGATCTAGCGCGAAGACCTCAGTCATCCTGGTAACAATGAGCTCTAGTGAGAATACTCCGAGATACCAATCATAGCCTATAATCATTACTAGTTCTAACTGTTACACAGGTGAAACGGTAACGGAATTACTTAAGTTTCTTTGTTGGCATGCTAGTGGAATGTTGTAGCAGTGTTCACATGGGAATCAGGCTTGCGAATTTACGTACCCGTAGGATCATTTTGCTTCTCGTCGAGACGCTTCAGATTGTTACACCAGGGCAAATAAATGCCAAATAGACGGACAGCCTTTTACTAGAAAAATTGCCCTCCGCACACACCGTGTACATGATGCCCGTCAGTTTCCGGTTGAAACTGGTCCCATTAACTGGTTACACGAACAATACTATCATTTATGGCTGAATGGAGGAGAAATACTGGCACGTGATAACACAAGTTTCTTACTATCTAAGGTAAACTTAACTCAGGCCGAACATTATTAGTGACCAGAGAATCCGAAGTATTGTGTGGGGTCTTGCGGAGTAGACCCGCGCTCTTCCGTTCTGAAAAAGATGGATTTCGGACATGATACGGATGCACAGGGGATTTGGATTTCAGACAGACTCGACCGACGCCTCTCCAATATCGTAGCAAACCCACCAGCCGGAGTGATTTCGGATCTTTACAAAGTTATTATCGAAACGCACTATATTTCGGTTGCCAACCCACATAAAGACCAACAGAAAAGAGCGGAGAAGATGGAGCACGAGGTAGACAAAAGTATTTGTATGGAAAATGATCAATACACAGAATTCACATCGCACTGTACGGTTTGTATGATAGCATCCGAATGTCCACAAACCAGTTGGGTGTTTGTCAAGTCGAAAGAAATGACATCACGAATAGCCGTTCCGCCAGGCAAAGCTGATGAAACGGTCAGTTTCCGTCGGGAACCTTTAAAGCCAGTCCAAGAAGCTAAAGAACCAAAACAATCAGCGAGAGACGAAACCAGTTTGTATGAAAATAAGTACTTCAAAAGCATCAAGACAACTACGAAGTGGAACAGTTGATTAAATGACTAGAAAGCAACAGTAACAGCCATTAAATATGCGAATATATTAATTCAAAAACATACAATAGGTGGTAGGAAGATAACTGTGAAATGTGCTCAGGAAACCTGAAGCAACATCGCTTAGGGTTTCCCCGATTAATTATAAGCATTATTAAGTGTTTTACCCGTTTAAATGAGAACACGAAACGCGCCAGTAGATCAGTTCGGAAAACGGAATATCAGGCAACTTCCGAAACACGGTAAACAGGCACTAAACACCAAACAATGGTCTGCATAGCAAAGAAACGCAACCACCTATCGCGCAAGTAAATAAGGACATGGATCACAACAATACAAACCTGTATCTCCTCGACAGCTAATCTGCAGAAGACCAGCGGCTTCTGTGGCCAGATATAAATGCCTCGGCTGACGTGGATGGAAGCCAACTTCCCACACACTCTGGCCATCACAGGCCAGCTCGGAAAGCGGATACTGTTCAGCACGCAGATCCCAAATATAGGCAGCTGCAGCCCCAATGCCACCCACGCCACCGACAGTCAACAAATGGGGCTGTCCGGGATGATGGGTCAGACAATAAAGCGGTTGTGTTTCCGACGGTCTACGTGCACAGTGATAGAACGGAAATAGTTAAACCGATTCAAAATCATTTGAAAAACAGCATCAAACACAACGCCAACCTCTCTAAGTATGCTCCTTTTTAAACTGCACGTGATCACATCAAGAACAAGTCAGAAATCAACAGTTCGTAAATCAATAAACTGCGTAGTTCCGAAGTAACACAGGAAGGGTTTACTGCCCTGTGATCAGAGGTAATAAAGCTTATCCAAGTGGTATATGTAAATATCCAAATAAATATTTACGAGCAGTGCAGTAACGACCAGTTCGTGTCGACAAAGTCTAAGAGGTTTTCGCAGCTTGTACTCAGACACCCTCATATTTCAGATGGATGTTAGTCAAGGTTAACGTTAACATAATACAATCATAGACCAGTAACCATACAAACATAGCGGTGAATTTCGGTAAGCACTCCTTGTAATGTTAACCAGCGTGAAAGGTTCGAAAAAGATTAAGGCCGGTTTAGTGTTAACTATTGTTAAAGAGTAGTCTCGCAATAAGGATAGCTACAACCAAACAGGCGAAGTCTAGTCCCGGTTACCGGTAGTATAATCGTGTACAAGTAAACAGTTCAATTGTACACATCAAACATGCTTCTAACGGTAGAAAACGTGGTAATTTCAATTTACTTCAAAAGCGTTGTTATATGCAACCGAATTGATCGATTCTGCAAATCAGAGAAGTCTGTGATCGAGGGTGTGTTCTTTATCGCATTTTTTTATTTGAAACCTGTGGCAAACAGATAAATGTGGTTTTCGTGACAGAAAGTCAGTTAAAACCCTCTTATACAACAGGGCCGAACAAAAGTTATCAGTGAGTGTACGGGGAATGAAAGAGCAGAGTGGCCATTACCAACCCCTGGATGCAGTTACATCCATGGTAAAAATAAGAGGGGAGGAGGTGAATGGGTGTGAAATTAGGACTTAGGTGAGTTCTGTTACTAGTCCAATCTTTACCGATACTCGTATCTTCTGTCCAACTACTCACAAACACAGTAATGGTGCTTGTAAACAATCAAGTCAACCGTAGAAAGGGCAATTTGGTAGCCAAGAAACAGATGTGAACACCTGAAGCAGGCAGGGCGCTCATCTAACAGACAAAACCAGACTGCCTGTGTCACTCGTGTTGGGCTATTACAACTTACCAACAAAAATTCTAACACTCACAATACGAGTGACAAAACGAGTAGAAACGCGTCCAAAACCATCCCCTCTTAAAACGGACGAAGTGAACCCATTCGGTCCTTCGTGGCTTTCAACATACTACCTAGAAAATAACATATGCATACCGAAGCAAACGTTGTTGAGGTTTTTCAAGACCACAACGCAGATCCCAGACTTTCAACTGTCCCAACTGGTTGACACTCGTCAATAACGATAGATCGACGCGCTCAAGAGCGTTCACGGATGCAATGTCGGCTCCGACCTGAATGACAGCTGTATGTAATGAAACGACAGCAGAAAACGGAAATATGCGGTTATGGAAAAAAAATACTGGTCGATAGCCTCCACATCTAAAAATAGTGTACACTGTCATTCGACCGCAGCTAGGCTCGATGTTCCAAAACTGACTGCACACAGTGGAAATCTGGGATAGCACTAAAGCAGTGCCAGATCAACATGGGGGACGAATTGTAACTGACTGCGCAACAGTATTCAAAACACAACCAGAGAAACTCAATTGACTGGCTCAAACTTTGGAACACAGCTTGTATGATAGCAAACGTTTTTGCGGTCAACGCATGACACAAACAAATTAAGATGAAATGCAAGTTCTTGGGTAACGAATACTCGCTTCCCACTCTGTTTCTGTTAGTGTCGGGCTAGAGAGCATGGCTCAGCTTCACACTGGCAATCTAGAAGTACACAGCGTTTGATAACCAGTCCCATAAAGATAATCCATAGGAAGGGTAACAGAACTTGTCCTTTGACTACAGCCTCATTCAGCTTACCAGAAAGCAGCGGCCTATTGCAGTGGGCATCCAGAAAAATTGAAAACCTGATTGAATAGAGGGCTCAAATCACAACAAGGAGGACGCTAACTCAAGCTCAAGCATGGCAATCCAGAATTTCTAGGCTCCAGCACAGTAGCTGCAGGGAGACTTCAGGTCAACCACTGAAAATAAGGTCGATTAAATTGTAACATGTACAGTCACAGTCGAAGAAGTTCGACTAAACACCTTATCTTCCAGAAAGTCTTGTTAACAAACGGTTGTCAAAAGAGAGCACAAACAAGCTGGTTAATCCGAGTCGCAACACTAGGTAGGCTGGCTCCTTTGACAGCGTTTCAACACCTCTCGAGAAATAAGAGGACAACCTTAATTTTATCTTCCGTCGTCAAATGAAACGAGACACTGTTCAATTGCTTCCGCTCCCAGTGCTACTAGATTTGAAAGGCTGAAACATTCGGTGAAGTTAAATTCAAGCTTAATGCAACATTTACCGGCGAAGTCAGATCAGGTGACACATCTTTCCGGGTAACGCCTGTTTCGCCCTTTATACGACCGATTAGCACCGAGAACGTATTACTGATAAGCAGTTTGTGGATTTTAATATAAGCTGATTGAGAAATACAGTCAGTATGCTGGATCATCCGGTAGACTCCATGTGAGGCAGTGAGTTCGGTGCAAGTGTTAAATTTACGACCGTCCAGTGTGGCTTCCTAGTTCTGCTGATGGAACACTTGCCGTGCCGAGATATGCTGTTTCTGTCACTGATTCCAATTCAGCCTAGGTCCAGATGATTTTCAAATGGGTCTGCTCGAAATACGTGCTCGTAACTAAAAGAGAGAGAGGAACAATGAAGGCCGGCGACGTCAGTTATCAAGAAACCGAACGACGGAACCTGTGAAAAATCATGTGCGGGTAACCCTTCACCGACAGAGCAGACATTCTGTCAGATTCACAGAAGTATGCGATTTTAGGGTAAACACAGTTGTCCCTAGGAGAGAAAACATACTCATTCAAGGAAACGGTAATCTCAAGTAGTTTGATACAAACCACTCATAGCACGTTACACCGTTCTCCTACTCATCTTCTCGGAGCACAACTCATTGATGAAACTTGTACGGATGGAAGCCAAAGTGCCAGAGTATCCGCTCTACCGAATCCCCATGAGTTGCTGAAATAAATTACGTGTCGAAATCTGAAGGTTTCTGTTGACAACAGAGGCAACACTTCTGCCTAGTTCCTCCGTGATAATGTATGTGCGAGTTGCTTATCAACTCTTTTCCTTCGCGACACCTGTCTTAAAGAAGCAATCTTTCATCCTCTGTACTAGTCACATGCAAGTTAATCTTCTGTCTGGATATCGCCCCTCAAATTCCATGCAGGTTTCCTGTAAGTTAAGATCAAATGAATTCACGTAAACCAATTTAGTCTTTAACCTCACTGTTCAATAAGTGAAACAACCAGCACTTGATCTGTTTTTAATAGTCACGCACGGTAATGGAGTTTTCCAGGTCGTCGATGATTGAAGTACCGAGAATGCATCTGCGCACTGATCCAAATTGGTTAGGGTAAAGGCGTGGTATGTTTTCCGTGGGGGTGTGCTGATTCACCAGCTGACCTCATCAGGAATAGGCAAATAGTAAGCGTTGAAGCCTCTTATGCTAGTTGAGAGTCAGTGCTTCTATTTCAGTGAAGGTGAATCAGGGCAAGTTGGCAACCAAGTGAATAATTTACTCGTGTATATAATTGGCTGTGGCTTTCAACTTCGCTAGTGTACACAGTATAAGAGTTGATGATAATAACATTACAAAAAGTTTCCACCCCACCTTGATGAATGAGTTGAACGCGATATGTCACTTAAACTAGGTCGTCTGATGGACTAAGTACCAAAGTGGTGACAACTCACATTTTATGTATTTGCTTTACAACTTATAGATGCACCGTAAAATGAGGGGGAGATGTCTTAAACCAACTGTAACCGATAGTTATATTTTTCAACAGATGCCACTAGAGAGATATTGACGTCTATCAAACTGTCACACTTGGCCCTGTTGGCTAAATGCTTGACAGTCGCACGATGCTTCAACCATAATCACGAAACGGAATCAAGAGATTTTTTTAATTGATACGGATTGTGACTGTTAACTAACTGTTCCAAGAGCTTCATTGTTATCACTATTTTGTGACTCAAACACACCTAGTTAATTGTCTTCCGGTTACTGAATATTCACCTGTCGGAGACATAAAGCGTATAACTGAGTTGATTTGATTAAAAAAAAGTAAACAACGTGATCACTGTGAAATTGTGCTGAAATGGGTCATTTTCCCGTCACCTCGTATGTCAACAGTGAGATGATCCAAATTCGATCAAAAGTCTGATAAACAAATGTAGATTACGGACAAGAGCAAACGAGAAATGGTGGCTTCATGAACAACTGGTATTCGCCATCGATCACGTGGACCAACAGCATCGAAAGGCAAGCAACAATGAATTTCCTCATAGAGCATGAGCGAATGCGTAACACGTAGAGTTGGCCATGGTATGGGGGTTAATGTTATAAGTTTGCACAAAAGAAGGACCAACGAACTATGCGTTCCCGCGACGGAGTTTAATGTCAGTGAGGACAGGAGCAAAATATGGTGTGGTTCAGAAAGCCACCACAGAACAGAAAGCAAAGCAGGAGAGGCGGAAACTGATCAGAACTGGCGATCAGTTCCATTCGTCAGCAGAAACGATCACAAAATATTAGTGGAACGAAGCGGACAGATGGTGTAAACCCAGTAGTCAGTTTCTACTGTAAATTGTGTGGCCGAAGCTTATGCCAATCTGAATAGATCGCTCATGTACCCACAAACAGATGACCCGTTTGCCAGAGGTGTTGTTCGTGTGTGCTCTACATCGTACGAACACGCCCTCGTGTTCAGTATTCGCCGTATACACGATGGTCTGCGACCACCCTAATCTGGCAAATGGGTGCAGGAGGGCTATCGTCGGTTACTTTCTGAACTCGGAGGATCTGTCCATTTACTCAGTAAGAGCCAACCCATCCTTGTATCTGCCAAGCAACCCATATGCACATTAGCCGTGCGATCTCGTTGGCCATTGAGACTCTTAGGACATCTTGAATTAACACTGAGATAACGGAAAGCGATAGTGAGGACTCAGGCTGGAAAAGGTATAGATAAAGGAGTACATAAATCCGAAACCAGCGCGTAAATAGTCATTAGTTTTCACCACGTCATATAGCGTCCTTCGGATCTCAGTCAGGGAACTGAGAAGGCCCGCAACAGTAACTTGTAACGTCCATAATTTCACAGGCAAAACAGGGGTATATGCTGACCAACAATCAGTCTAATCCACCGCCTGCAAACAAGGCATGATGTGCCAGTGGGGACACGTATCTGTTGGGAAAAGCACTTTTTCCCAAAAAAACTCGCTATATTTCCCAAGGGAAATAGATGCTTCGATTTTGAGAACTCGAATGCCCGCCATCATTCTGGAAGATTCGAGTTCGCGCGCTTGCTTCTGATTGGCCCGTTCAGTGTCCTAGGACCAAGGCCACCGAAAACCTATAAATACAGCCGTTTTGAGCCACTGTTTTGCCTTCGGGCTGAGCAGCAAATAAAGCTCGTTTGAAGGCCGTCTTTTTCCTTTCTTGTTGGGGGGTTCTAAGTTGCGAGAGTTGGGTCCGAGTACTTGCGTTCCGATTATTCGTATCGTTTGCGATATCGTTGCGTTTCATTCGTGATCGTGATACTGCTCGCGGTCTTCCTGTCCGTTCTTGCCTTCCTCTCTCAGGGGGTCGTAACAGTATCCAAAACAACAAACCCTATGAGGCAAGATTGTTAGGCACAATCGTCGACAGAACCAGTCCATCCAGGAGATACACCGATGATGTGCGTTACTGTTAACAAGGCGTTCCCAGTACATGATATAAACGCTTTGGAAGCAGCGGTGATTAGAAACAGATTGCGAATATCATCCATGCGAACGGCCCATGCTTCGCAGTCTACAGTGGTATTACAAAACCGGCTCTTCAAAAGCAGGCAGACGTGTCGGCACAAGCTGATTTAGCCATGTAGTTTGTGTCTTCATCTGACATTCCGCCATCGTCAACGCGGCTCTAGAGGCAAATGAAGCGCATACATATTCTCAACCGTTTTCTACCGAGGGAAGAACGGTCGCAGAGGCCCGTCAACTTGCAAAAACACTTCGTGTATGCAATGTGTAGGTATCACACCGGACTGGCAAGATAAAACTTCTCATCCATCCAGGACGTTCCAGACCTTCTATGAACAATAGCAGACATGAGTAAAGTGGTTTGCATAATCTAGGTCCCAAAGCACTTCCACACCATCAAACAGCCTGTCAGAGTGTACTCCAGGATCTCGTCCATTGCAAATTTGAGTAAGGGACGGACGACTGCATAACCCCGTCACACTTCAGTGGATATGCATAAACCCAACGATGAATCACCGTAAGCCCCCACCTAATCTGATAGTGAAATGCCACCAGGACATTAACATACTTCTAGAAACCTTCTTTTACTAACAAACGGTTCCAGAGCAACAGATCTTTTGACGGGAAGATATCGTAAGACGATAACTGAACAGTGTGTCCTAATGGTAAAATAATGCATCCAGCAAATGTTGACAAATAGGAGCAAATTTGTACCACGATAAAAAATGGTTTTGGATGAGTTAACCGAAAGAACCCATGTGGAATTCCATTTCACCTATAAACAGGTGTGCTTGCTACAGGTCTGCGACCAACCAGAATCATTTTTTTAACACATACATTTAGTCATGCCAAATTGCGAAGAATAGCCATTCATTAAACAGGTGCTAGGGAAGCAAACAGCTATCTCCTACACAGCTTACAATGGCTTTCAATAAATAAAAAACTCTCGTAAAGCACTGTCTACGGAAAACCTCAACTGAAAACGTTGTCTGCAACCTAGTTCTATAAACGCTGAAATCCCCAAATGAGGACAGTTTAGTTTGTACCGGTTAACTAGCAAGGTGCTGGAAATGATCACAGCTGCTGAGACACGACAATCAAGTAGGCACATGCCGGCTAGGACGAAACCGCAGAGTGCCGTCATATAAATAATGGCTGTATGTCGTTGTACCGGAACGATCAGCTTTCGTCTGCCCCTTGTAAATGGCGGGCTTCAGTTCCATTCCGTCGGGCTCCGTGGGTATTCGAGCCACATCAACGGCAGCCAGTCGGCCCAAATCATCACCCACGTAAACTTGCGTGCCGTCCACGGATACACTCAGGCTGGAAAGAGCGATCGGCAGGTTGCCTGGCAAAGCGATACTGGGAAAAGGCGCCCAGGCCGATGTGAGCCGTAAGAGTCTCAAAGTACTGATATTCGTACTGAAGACCTCCAAGCTCCCCAAAGAGCTGACAGAGAAAATTCGATGACTCGGGTAGTGGACCTGAGAAAGACAAAGTTGGAAAGAACAGCCGAAAGTTAAACGAACAAACTGATGTAAGGGAATTCTTATGATACAAATTGAGACAGCTGAGAGCAAGGTTTAGCGAACGATGCTTGTTTGCACAAAAATAAAGGAAAAAATGATAAAAATCGGCGGTATAGGTATCCAGTCAACTGTTTTCTGAATTCACAAAAAAAACCGAGATCTTCTGACAAATAATAATTGTATAAAGCCATACAGTTGGGCAACCCTGATGGAAGCCAGAAATCTTTTATGTTATATTAATGTTTTGACAATGCTAATAGGCTTTCTATTAGTGCTATCTTGTCGTCGTGGTCAGGCTTGTGTGCTGTTTTGATCCGGCGGGCTGTGTTGACTGCGACTTGCAGGTTCAACCGTGTCAGATTGGCCAAACAGGAGCAGCTAGACAAAAGACAGATGAGATAGTTGTGGATGGTGCTAGTGTGTTGTGTTTTGGTTCGGTCTGATGCTTGCTTTTGTCTGGACTGATTTTGTGTATGCGTGATGGGTTTGTCTGTACCATATTGCTGTTCCTGTGATCGTTCTGAACCTCTTGGGATGTGACTGTCGAGCTTATTCCGGGTGGTTAATGCTGCTGCGTATGTATGTGTGTGTGTCACCTGCTGCTAGGTTAGTTTTGCTTTCGGATTTCCTGAAAAACGTGCCTGGAAGAACCACAGCCTGAAGCCCAGCACTAGGCTTTATGTCCACTGCGCAATGGTGTTGTCTATACTGTTGTACGGCAGTGAAACTGATACCATTTCAGCGAGGTGTGCGCTGATTCGCTTCTACTTGGAATGTCTAAGGCGCATCTTGGGTATTCGCTGGTCGGACTTGGTTCCGAACACTGAGACACTGCAGCCGGCGAACATAGCCGTGATCGAAGCCATCCTGATGCGCAGTCAACTACATTGGCTGGGTCACGTCCGTCGGATGGACGATGACTGTATATCGAAGCAGCTGTTGTATGGAAAACTGAAATCAGATAACCGAAATGTTGGTGGTCAGAAGATGTTGTGCAGGTAAGTCGTTTTCTAACATTAACTGTAGACTTAGCGTTGAACCGGGCGGCCAAGGGAAATATGATTCAGACGAGCGCCCGCGAAATAAACGAGCAGTTATTGTGTGGCCGAGAGCAAAAGCGCGCGGTGTCACCTACGGAGCTACCCAACCAAGGAAAATCAGAACAGAAATCCGGGCGGAACTAAGCAATCTCAATTTGTTGGAAAAAAGCACCTTTTTATGGAGGAACAACGGTATTTACGACAGCTATTAAGCGACACGCGTCCTCATGTTTTGATTGGCCAATTTATTGGTGAGTTGTTTCACGACCTTACACTCAGCAACTCGGTTGTTTGAAACAGATACGCATTCAACAGCAGCTAGTTGCCGCCTACGGCTGGTTGGCGCCAGCTTGACCACAATTCCGTCTGTAGCAGCTTGTGCGCGAACAGTGATTGGTTGGACTGTCTCCAATCAAGAAACCGCCCAGTCCAGACTCATTACACGAGGTACGCAAGAGATCTATCGATGATATCGGTCGTGGTGACGACTATATGACGTTGTGATGTTTTCGGCCACGAATGCGCTGGTCGCCTTAGATTAATAGGTCATCAACGTACTCACAGTGCACCATCGGTGAAGAGAAGACGAGTACGTTCGGCTCAAGTAGGCCACATAAGTATATTCATTCTATTTCTGCTAAAGATTGCGTCGACCACGACCATGGGCGTTGACAACCAATCTGCCCCACTTTTCAGATACTTCGGTGTCTGAGACCTTCTACCTATTCTCTTCTTCATCTTTGCTGATGTATTGGATGACGAATGATTTGTCTGTTCTTTTCTGATTTTTGTTCGTAATCCATATCTTCTTTAGAATGCACTAACATGTACCCCTATACTGAAATGCTTCTTGTATTACTTTTTACTTATCTTTCTTCTCAGTTTAGATTTTGTCATTGCAATCTCTCTCTCTCTCTGCTAATTCTCTGAGAGGTAAGGGTTTCCTATGAATTGGCTAACCAGCACTGGCCGACTGGATACAAGGGTCTCACTCAAACACCTATCGATCTTAGCCGTTCGATATGACACTGTATATGCGGTGTGGGTACAATCGCAAGTGGCGCAGTGCAACCCACTTGCGGTGATGGTCAAGCGCCGGCTTCCTTTGGCTTCGGTCACTGTGACAGGCTAATCCGTTTCGGGTGCCGTTAACCACTAGTGATGACAGTGACCAAAGATAAAGTCGCCGATTTCAGACTGAGATCAGTGAGGCCACCAGTCAGACTCCCAGTGAATGCATGTCACAAATCGATCAATTATCATAAACGCTGTTATACACTGTATAAGCGATAGGCGGTCAAGTTATAAGCGAACTTAGAGGTGATAATACAAAATAAAAGCAAAAATCGAACGAAAAACGTAGAAGAACGTCACAAATATCACACAGCGCTCAAAACTCTTAGGTAGGCTTACAGGAGCAGATAACAATGATAGAACAACCTAAATAACCAACAACTCCCAAAAACAGGTAGCAAAAGTAGCTCGCTTCCATTCTCCGAACCACCTCACTAACCTTCAAATCCTGTACCCAACCGGAATGGATAAGGGAATCGAGTAGACGAGGATCATCGGCGGAATCACCTAAAACTCCTGGGCTGATGTCATCTTCTTGTTCCGACCTCGGCTTGAACTGACCGGAATCGATCAGCTCGCCCATATCGTAACCCCACAAGCACAACCGGTTGACCTTTGAAGCAAAGAATGGAGCAATTGAGCAACAAAGAGGAAGCTTAAAGGAAATCATTCAACCACATGAGGAAATTTAATCAGGAAAAAATAAATGCTATGTGTCGGAAGTTTCGTTCGTATGACGTTTTAGATGAGTGAAAAAGTGAGTGTACGTGTGTACGTCTGACAGGCAGTTCACAGAATCGGGGATAATTCGTATTAACAGTAGAGATTTTCATTCAATGTACACTATGCAAATTCTATCAAGAGGGTGAAACTCAGTGACCCAGTAGGTCACTTACAACCCTGAGTGACAAACCTTCTTTTTAAGAAAATCGATCGTTTTAGAGGCAGCAAACAGAATATACGAAAAGACGTAGAAAGTAAACAACTCACCCAACGAAATATGTAATCTAGGATGTAGATGAGTCGACAGGAAGCACCGAGTGCAATGTAAACATCTCAAAAGCAGATGCGTACATCTAAGGTACGCGTACAATTTAGTCGCGTGAAAAAAACCGCTATAGGAACGACGAGGTCACCTAAATCCTTGGGGCTTACGATCAACATAATTCGGAAGCCGACATTTGTGGTTAATACGACATACGTCAAATGCCGTGCACCTGTCGCTTGAACAAGACATAAGCGGATACAAGCGTCGAAGAAAAAAGAACAGCTCAGTCAATTAAAAGGGCGATGATATCACAGTTACCAATGTATGTATGGATATTTAATTTACAGACAATAAAAGAAAACTCAACGAATGACAGTTTTAAAAGAGAGTAATAGATTGAACGGTGAACACAAACGATCTTGATGAATTCACAAATAGAATGCGTACCTCATCCATCCAGCTCCCAGTGACCACAAGCGCCTGATGCAATACTTCAGGATCGGTGACGAAACGAATACGAGAAAGTTTGAATGAGACACATTTAACCGCAGAGTGGGGTGGGTCAGTAGCCATGTCTGAAAAAGGTGAAGTCTAAATAAGTATGTGTGGAAACGCGACTACGTAACTCTTGGTGCCTTACGACACCAAGCCGTTACAGAGATGGCTAATTTGGCGATAATGACCGCGTCCTACCTGCAGTTTTAGTGAAGTGGGCAGAAGTCGAGTGATCGGACATTAGCACTTGTGAACATTCATTCACAAAAACAAACACAGAATTTTACCACAACTTTCATTGATTAGCCTAAACTCAAAATGATAAATAAAAGAATATAACGCAGAGATTGGGTTGGATAAACAGATACCACCATACACAATAGTGCTGTGTAGTTAACGATTAACTACCAGAGGAGAGAACAACATTTATTGGCCTCCGTCTAGCTACCGAGAAAACGATCATAAACCAGAATCCATAAGAAACTGGATGACTTCAAAACTAGTGTTTGATTCGTACAGATGTATTTATCGCATTGTGTTGCAGTGATGACGAAAGTTATGAAAACGACAACAATATAATGTACAATATAATGTTCAAAATTGGCGGAATTTGAATCTGAGCGCTGTAAACTATTGTGATGTTTCACTAGATGTAGGAGAATCGGATCTGGAAGCTCGGGGGTTAGCCAGTGGGGTACTGACAACGGAGGTAGAAAGCTGACTAGTCGTGCCTAACAGCGACGGATCGGCAGAGGAAGACCTATGCTCTGCACCGACCCATAACTTGGAAAGTTCAGGCATCAATGGGGCACAAGTTGTTTGTCGTGGATGCAAGGAATCAGGTCGCTTTGATGAATCAAGCTGATCCTCGGCAGCTACCGGGGTTTCGCCAAGGGCTGCGAGCAGATAGCCCAATGAGAGGTCAAGTGGCTTGAATAAACATTTTAGAAGGATAGGTGAGGAACTGAGATATGACAAGTAAAGTGAATAAATTGTGAATCCATTTTGCCAGACCACCGAAGAAATACAGGAGCACAAACAAACGGAAATAATTCCCCAAAAATTCCTTTGAAGATAACAGTTTGGAAACAAGTGGACGAGATTAACTTGAGTCAGTCATGTTTGTTAAAAAAAAAGACTGCTAGTTTTCGAATGATAAGCATGTTGGTGACTAAAAATAGGCAAGGGCATTCCTCATTCTTTGTCCAGCTTCACGTCCACTCATTTGCCTACACTAGACTGGACTTAGGGAAAAGAAAAATAGTTCATAGCAGGTCAGATATCCTGTTTAAAAGATTGGTGTGGACAACGCCGAACACAATGATGAGACAAAAGTAGTGTGTTTCACACGAGATGGATTACCGACAAAAAATTGTAGACACCGAAGAAGCACCCGCTCAAATACCGATTCAAACATATCGGAATTGTTGTGGGGTGCAAAGCTTGAATGTTACATACACCGATGCGCCTAACCGATGGATCGGGATAGATAAGTTAATGTAGTTGCGTTCTGAACACGTTATGTAATGCAACAGATTTGGCAATCCACATGCCTTATGTGAGTATAAGTGAACGCTAAGTTTTCAACATATGCGATTGCTTTAATATAACATACCGGGTTAAACATAGATTGGATAGTAAGTCGGACATGTGATTTTGTTTGGTTTGCTCAGTTTGACTACAGCGCAATTGGTTTTGGCATCTGTCAGCCATTTGATTCAATTGCTGGTATTGTGTGCTTTTATGTGTAAATCCAGGCCACTTTCAGTATGAGGCCAAAGAAACTATAAAGAAACTTTGGCATCCTGGGGGGCATATTTTGGGTGCCTAAATGAATCAAAAAAGGAATCAAGGCTGTATTCAAAAAAACAGTTTAGTTACCGATTCTTTGGTGGTAACCATATTGGTCAGAGTGAAACAGCCATTGTTAGAATCAGTGATTGACAGCAATACCATTTGCGACAATCAGTATGATTAGTTGTTACAACACTAAATGCGTCAACCATTTCACCAGACAACATTAGCGATATCAAAGTTGAATATTGTAAACTGTCACTGGCTGTGAAATCAGATCACAATGGCCAAACATAGATATCAGAAGACAACATACCTATTATCCAAACTGACAGTGTGAACGAAACATGCGCTCACAAAATACATGAAAAAATAACGAACCGTACTTGTGTTTGAGTCGGAGGAGTTTGATCGGGGACGGAGGTTTTTGGGGGCTGGTTGCAACCTTCAATGGGAACTGTGTTAATTAAAAGAATGGATGATCAAGATAGAAATGACAATCAGGCAGCCGATGAATGCTACTCGGTAAGCTTAACAAACATTGCTAGAAGGATTACCCACTGGAGGACTAAATTCATACATTTGGTGGATGCGAATTACCAGAACCACGTATTCATTGAATCGTCTTTACCACTACCTATGCGTACAATATAACGAAAGTCGCAACGCTTTCAGTAATGGTATAACGGGGATTGAACAAGCCACATTCCAGTGAGTACTATTCGTTGACCGCTAGCATTGACAACGTACATTTGACAGGCGCTGGAAAGCAGTAGTTAGCACAAACTTTAGTGAGGCTGGCAAAATTGTGCGCCGTAAACATCATCATACATGCTGCGAGCATTTAAGCTGATAACAAAGCGGATAATTCTCAAAGGAAGTCAACAGTTTTTGATCGGTTTGGGCGCAAGAATCGAAAAATGCAAAGGTAGACCCGTTTTAATCCATTCTGGTAAATAACCAACAACAGTTTTCTGGTATCCTGAGTGTAAAAGCCAATTTTAACATTAACGATACTCTGCATTTTGAAGAGTAGTAAACTCATCATAAACTTGACTGATGAAGTGTCTAAAACGAGAAGACATAATGGCAGTAAAACGGAACTCAGCAAGTAGACTACAAAACGTTTGCTGCTCTGTGGCAAACGTAATAACAAGTTGGTTGGATATTGCTGTGTTTCCCAAACCTAGACTGAGAAAGTTGATGTAAACGGCCAAAATAGGCATTACTGACAGTAGTCACTGGAATCACACATATCATAAGCCCCTAAACATGTCGACCCATTGAAGAGGCGATATCCATTCTGTTGATAACAATGACAATCAGACAACACCGAAAGGACACAATAAAAGTTGACGACAGATAAAATTACACGAAAACCGTAGCGTACTGGCTCCTTGTCTACTGGTGAACGAAAGTGATATTATGTGCAACACTGCCTCGCAGAGCGGGAACTTTGCAAATACTCTCATGACGTGTAGAGGCGCTCAATATCAAATCACCATTATCTCAAGCACTTGTTGCTTTCAACAAGAGGTGAACGAGTAACGCTCAAGTAGACGGTTTAAAAAGAACCAGCCGAATGTAGCTGACCAACTCTGATTGACTGCGATCAACTTGGTGAATATCGAGAAGAGAGAGGCATGGAGACTGCAAGCCATGATAGGACAATGTAGAATGAAAGAGCGATGATAGGCAGACAAGTCCATTTCGGTTCGAATCCTACTAGTTTTCACTAGTTTGTTCAGAGACAGGATTATGTGGCCTGCGCCAGAGGCCAATGAAGTTTGTGTTACTGTCTTAGGTGTAAACGTTTCGAAACAGCCTCGTGAATTTTCCGATACCTGCTTCCCACTTTCTGCTACTAGATCTTTGAAATTCAACAGTTGAAAAACAACTGATTAACGACGAATAGCAGACTTTTTCAACATACATTTGGTTGGTCTCTAGTAAACCGTTTGAAAATATGCAAAAACCGTGTTATCGTGTGTATAGTAACGATAACAAAATAATAATAATCACGATAAATGGCATATAAGCTTACGAGACGGCATGGGTATTTCAGAAGACAATTTGGGACACTGGGTCTCCCGCAACCGTCCAGTCCCAGTGACCATCTCGTTCAGATTACGATGACCCGGGAAGTCTGTATCTTCTTCGGTGGATGGAGGATCATCGCTACTGCGATCTGTCAACGCCACTTCAACATCACCAGCAAGCACGGTAATCTGTCGAAATAAAGCCTTGGCCTCTTCACGCGTTTCCGGAAACTCCAAGCAGCGACTAGCTGCCGCGGCCGAGTCCTCGTAATGTCCCATTTTCAGATGATATGTTGCTAAATATTTGTATGCTTGAGCAAGTTCCGTCTGACTGTGAACCTAGGCGGTTAAAGAAAACAAACAATACTCCACAGAACAAGCATTAGCATGGGTAGGTGAAATAAAACTAATCAGAAGCTGGTCGTGAAAACATGTGGCGATTGACAACTTACGTGATGAATATGAACTGATCATGTGCAATGAACGCTACATGGAGACTCACAATTGCTTACGTTCGAAAATGAACCTGGGTCTAGAACACGTACAAATGCAGCCCCTCATAATACGGAATGGATAGGACGAAGAAAAACCGTTTACTAAAAACAGAACGGTGACCGAATCTAAAACAGGTCGGGGTTGTAGCGGATGACTTGAGAACTCCATGTTGGAACTGCAGCCTAGCTGCCGGTTGCAAGAAGCATCAAGCTATCCGTATATCTCCACAACAATTCTGTTCTGTATGCATTCACGTTTAGCATCGCGAAGTCCATAAGTGACGCAGTGTGTCAAACGACTGAACGCTAGCACTACGGCCGGCAAACACTCTGTGATGTCGATGGACCGAGTTCGCCCAACCAGACAGTAGTGTCATGACTAACAAGACTATACGAAGCAATCGAAATCTACCACAACGCTCGCATTGAACAAAACGTTCTCAGTGGTTAAGGAGGGAGTGTAAGGAGTTCCCTCGGGAAACCAACTAACAAAAAAATAGGCAAAACTGGACGGCATTAAAAAATAACAGCGAAAACAGCAAAAAGGGTGAATGCTGAATAGTGGGGGAATTAACCGCCTAACAAGATAACCAGAAACTAAGAAACGTACCCCATGATGTTCACAAACCTTGATGAATTCGGTAAAAGCTGCTGCAGCCTCAGCGACCTCACCACACTGAGCAAAACAAGTGGCCAAACGGACCAAAGCACTACCTTCTATGTCACCAACACAATGAGCCCGCCAATAGCACTTTTTCGCCTCGTCTAGGCGATTGAGCCGTTCGTATATTTCACCCAATGCGACAATCAAACGTGAATCGGTTGGGACCAAGTACTGGGCCTCGCTGGAAAAATGAGTCACAAATCAAATTTTGCACAAGAAGTACACATAAAACAAGGGCTACCAACAAAATACATGTTCATAATACAGCGAACGTTTCGACCAACTGAAGTTGACCACAAGCAATTGAGTACTACTCAAGATGTATGTAACGTGCACGAAACTGCTCAAGCATATCAGAAATTGTGTCAGTTAACGTAGTTGAGCTTTGACATGCTGCCGTTCAAAAAGCAATCAATAGTTTATTTTACACATTTCACGCTCAGCGTTCATTAAACCGAAGTCCAGCTCACAACGCAGTGAAGCTTTATTTTAACATCCAGTGCTTATCTGCCCCATTCTGTCAGTTTAGCTGACGTTTCCTGTGGTGAATTTACACACGTTATTTTTCGCCCTTTTGGTGGATTTCGCTCAGTGATAACTTGATCGACCTCATACATTGTCCGTAATCCACCCGCTGCGGGTTTCGACCATATTCCATAACTGCGTTGTCCTATTTCACTGAATGCTAAAGTGATCGCGTCCCCAATTTGGTCACTCACCATAATATGCTGTTTTTTTCATGCCCAATGTGAGAGGATGGCGCATTGGTTAAAACAGTTACGTTATGACAACCAGGGTCGGAGTTCATAAATCGATAGCGGCAAGCCAATGCACTACCATTGGGTTGTATTAAGAGGAGATTGCGAGTGCAGCAATTCTCCTCGAAAAAGCTGATTGAACAGAATACCGGAAAGTGGAACATACGATCCGATGAGAGTGGTGTTCGACTCACAAAAACTCTTTTAATTGTAGGTTAACACGGATGTGAACCAACAGTGGGAGAGACGAATTTCTTAACACCGATGCAACGTAATTTCAGATGGTGTTCACGGATTCTGACTGATAATTACCGAGAGAAAGTGAGGACGGGAAGTTGTGACAATTTCCTTTCAAATGTGACAAGCACACTGGTTGACTTGAGTTATAGCTAATAGTGTTTTTTTGAGGTGAGCATCAGAAAGCACTACAAACCCATTGGTGGGCTGTTGTATAAAAGGACCACTTGTCCTGGTCATTGTAATTTTTGATCCGTGACTAGTCGGACACTAATCTGCGCTTGTGCACCCAGTGCTGCGATGGACGACTCTGCATCCGAGATCACCGTTATACAGGACTGAAAGATGGAGCCCTGCAGGACGAAACGGAAACGGGTCATGTAGTTGGAAAGTTGAGTAGGACGACAAGGATGGTTAACCGCAGGATAAAACTCCACCCGGGGAACTGATGGTGTATGTAAAGAATCGCGATCAGTTTGGTCCGGGAAAATGAATAAGTTTCAAAGGTGTGCGAATAGTTAGCGAAAGCTAATTCAACAAGTCCATGTGGTACACGCTGGGATGAATGGCTGTGTTTGGTGAGCAAAGAAACTTTGTCGTTGGACGAGTAAGACAATCTATATAAAAAATGTGTAGCGAAGTGCAGAATTGACAACAGATACAACCCAAAGCAAGTGAGGTAAACAGGAATAATGGGGGAGTTTCCAAAAAAAACAGAGCAACCAGTAGCAGCCGACGTACTCCCACGCGGCAGCAAATAGTACTTGGTTAGAACAGATCATTTCTCGGATTATTTCAAAATCGACCGGCTAAGCAGTACCATCAAAAGGACAATTGTCAACAAATCGCGTAGGCATTTTGCTTGCTGTGGCAAATCTGAGATAGTGTTCTGTGATAATGGACCTCAGTTCACGCGCGCGGTATTCACGATGTTTGCTGAAAAACGGAAGCCTGAGCATCGAAAAAGCGGCCCGTACCATAACCAGTTAGATGGGCGGTGAGAACGAATTTGCAGTTGGGACAACTAAAAAGCTGTTACAGATCGTTTATAAAGCGAAGAAAGATCCGTACTTCATGTTTCCAGAAAGGGGAATATGCCGAATGAAACTGTTGGCTACAGTGTTTGAAAGGAGGACGCAAAAATTGCCTGTGGCATCTGAACTGTTGTGCTTCGGCATATTGGATGAGTCAAACATTCAACAGGCTCAACGGTGATGTAGACTGCAAGAAAAAGGTCCCATGACTGTGGAACCAGGAAATTTACAAGCCTAAAGTCAGGATATAAGGTGTGAGGTCAGCATATTTCTGAGCACCCGACACAATGGGGTGGTGACTAAAGATCGGGGGCATAGATCGCAGGATGTTGGCAAAAACGTAGTGAGAAGAAATCACGTGCAGTCGAGAATAGATTTCACCGGAAAGGAGAATACGTGATACAGTGCATCAAGGACCATCAAGAACGAGAATTTGGTAAGTTTATCAAGAAGGAAGGATGTACTGAGATTGGAATGTAGCGGTTTCCCAAATGAAAAAAGAATGAAGGAGACAGATCGACCGGATATATACAGCAGAATTAAGAGTAATGGACAGTAAGAAAGAGTAACAGGTTTCAGAAAAGGCAGTAAGCTGCATGTACCGGATGTCGTACACCTGGCTTGTTTCTCGAAAAGATAGAAAAAGCGGAGACGTGAGCAGCACTAGTCATTTTCGATTGATTAAAAAATCAACACACCTTATAAAACAATGAGTACTTACGTCAACGATTGTTATTCGGTTAATGAATGAATTCAGTGAGAGCATTCACCTCAAGAAAGGAACTACCAAACCACATTCTACACTCACAGATATGCCACTGTGAAAGCAAGTGCACAAGCACGTGCACAGAAGGTGGCGTAATCGCAATTCAACAAACTAATTCCGATTATTGCAGACTAGGAACTTCACGAAAGCAATGGACACTGAACGCCCGGTGGTATAACGGAACTTAGGCAAGCGAGAGATGGCCGAAAGTGGGAGTTGGGGATTTTCCTAAGATCTCATGACGATTGAGCATATGTTATACAATCGCCTCAGCTATCCCAGCAGATGCGAGAGAAATGTCACGCTGGAGTGATCGACATAAAGTGGTGAATCCCATGAGAAATGATTAACCAACAAAGTAACACCGCAAACTGACTTTAGGCAGCACAAAGGCGAAGGAGGTTTTTACAGACGGTCACACTAATGCTGACGGAGCTGACGTTACCTTGAAATCCCCCTCCTAAAACAGAAATACATTACGTACGCCACCAAAGACAGAATGGCAAATTCTTACTCCCCAGATCCATGGGATAAACAAGACAAAATCAAAGCCAGACTAGTGACTACACTTACCGATAATAGTACAGTGCAAACGATGGAAGGTCTAATATTTCATACATTTGCCCGAGACCGTACCAAGCGCGAAAATCGTGCTTGTTGTGTGCAATCGCCTGTCGATAGGCATGCACGGCTGCATTGGTGTTCCGTAATTCCGTGTACTCATGGCCTTTGTGAAAGGGAAAGGTTGGGTAACAAAAGTAATAAAAGTCTATTATGATAACCTGTCCTGAAATCAACTCAACGACATCTGAAACAGTTCATTCCCTTCAGAAGTTTGAACAAGACCGTTAGAACACGAAATGCTTGCATCTGCCAGTTTTCGTGTTCTAACGGTCTTGTTCAACGACATCTCACTAACGGTATGGGATGGTACAGAGAAAATTAGTAGACCACCAGTAGGCAACTTTAGGCAAACAGAAACAAAACGCTCGAAAGGAAGATCAAGAAGTGGTCTGAAATACGTCCCTGAACGACGGTGCTGATGACTGTAAGGAGATGAGATGGGATCCAATGGCACGACGTATGACTATAGCTGATCAAGTTAAGTCAAAAAATGCTTTACGCATCTCGAGAGGTTAGTTTTCAGTCGTTTTACATACATGCATCGTTAGCAAATGCGGAACATTTAAATGACTAAGTTCACTTCACAAAACCATTGGTACAATCATCGAAATTTGTTGGGAAAAGCACTTTTTCCCAACAATTCACCATATTTTCCGAGAGAAGTGGATTTCTCAAACTTGGGCATTTGAGTGCCCGCCAATATTCTCGAAAATTCGAGGTCCGTTGGGTGGTCTAGACCCAAGGCTGCTGAAAATCTATAAATACAACCGTTGAACAGCAAGGAAAGCTCGTTTGAAGGCCGTCTTTTTCCTTTCTTGTTGTGGGTTCTAAGCTGCAAGAGCTGGGTCGCGATACGTGCGTTTTTCGTCGCGTTCTGTTTATGAACGCGATGCTGCTCGCGGTCTTGTGTTCGTACTTGCCTTTCTCTTTCAGGATATCGTAACAAACCTAAAGACAGGTTAGGAGAATCGGTGGCAACCAGTGCCGATTGTGAAAAATATTCATTGGCTTATTTCTGTAGTTAGTTCAAGAACAGGAATGTTGGATTTTTGTGGAAATCGGGCCAAATAAGGAATAGCGGAAGAATGGTATGTGCAAATAAATGTTTGTATAAGGACCCAATGGAAGATGTAGAATTAAACTTAGAAAGGTCCGAATACAGGGAGTGAGTTGCATCCGATAGGGTACCTACTGAAAAGGGTGTGTGGTGGATTGTCAAGTCGGAGGTGCGGGTGCTCCAACTGTCAGCAGGACTGCATCGACTAGGCGGCAAGGTATGTCCAAAAGTCCACAGCAAGCAGGTCGGGCACAGCATGGGCGACCGGATGAGCCATCGCTCAACTGGATCGACCCAACGGACGAGATATGGCAGGCAAAATGGGACAAATAATCATACCGGAGGCACAATTATTCCAAAACTCGGAGGAGTATCTCGACGTGGTCGCAGAATATGGCCAGAGGCTATACCGAATGGATTGCGGGCAGCACGAGCGACCGGACGAGCCGTCACCCAACGAAATCGGCCCAACGGACGACGAATGGCAGGCGAAAAATGCTTTGATAGGGGGCGTCGGACATAAGCCGGGTCAAAGTGCACACGACATGTGAGAGGAAACCGCGTTTGTTGTGGGCCAGAATTGTGACTCATAAACGCGAGCGTGCACATAGCATGGTAACCAGCACGTTGGACAATAAAGATCGTGCTTTGTTGGATACCTTTTCGCCACATTAACACATTTCGCAGTGATGAGAAATAATAAAATCAACGAACTGTTTACGTGGAATGCCACTACAACGGGACGGATATTTTAGGGATCCAGCAAAAAGTCAAAATTCCTTCGATAACAAACCAGGGAAAACGGCGGTGTGAAGAAAACATTTAGTGAGTGAACACACACGCACTAATAAATCGACCAACCAAGTGGTGGGGAATGGAGAGAGAAGTTGAAAGCTGGACAAAAAACAGACTTTGGTGAGAGAACATGAGTGACATTGAACAGATTGAAAATAATCCATGATGTTCACCTAAATCACCGTAAGAACAGGAATAGGTTTCTCAAAAATTTTCAGTCCTGCATATGCACATGAGATCGGGTTAAATTTAGTCGTTCTTTTTTTAAGAATTGGTGTTATGCGTGCGGTCCTCTCCAACAGTCAGCAATTTCGCATTATCTGAAACATTGAGTGAACAACTCAGCTAGGGGTTGGCATAAAAATCAGGATACTTCGTCAGGTCCGCCTGAGTTGCTGGATTTTAGCCGGATAAGTTGTTTGGAAACAGTTAGGCTCTCAAGTAGACAGGAAGAATCAGTGGAAAGCAAAAACTCTACAGGAGCCGAGAAGGAGTTATTTGTTCGACGTTAACAATCAGTTGTGGAAATCCAAGAAATCGTTCGACTAGTGGCGACCAAAACACAATGCAGGATGTCTTTTTTCTACCACTATGGCGGTCCTAAGTAGCAAGCTACACAAAACTGATCCTCGACCCACATGCGGTTGGCGGCATCCGTTTCAGACTGGTTTACCACAGTGGTTTACCGTAGCGCATAGCCATCACCATAAATGGCTTGCGTTGTACCATCTGCTTCTACTCATACGCTATGTATTCAGTTTCAACCTGAAAAATAAAGCCAGGTGTGTGAGTGAAGGTCTTTATGTCCAGCCGGCCAACTTACAGGCTAATACGAAAGGGAAACCCTTATATCGCGGAAAATAAACAGAAAGACCTCAACAATGAGAGTTAAAGTGAGAAAAATATTTAAAACATATAAGTAGCTCAATATGGAAGTACATATTATCGCACTTTAAAATGGATAACTGGGAAAAAACCTAAAGGTTAGATTGAAAAACACATGAAACATTCACCAAACAATGCACCCAACAGCACTGAAAAGAGAAAGTTACAAGGACCCAATTTTCTGAAAAGGCCAACGGGTGATTTCCCAAGCGACAGCGGTCGTTGGTTGATATGAAAAAAAGTGGCTATAATTTACACAACCTAAATGAACCTAAACGTACTCGTGGCCTCTTCATCGGTACATTGATGACTTATTAATCGGAAACGGCCAGTACATTCGTGGCAGCAATCATCGCAACGCCATATAGTCATGTCACTACGACCCATAGCATCTATGGTTCTTTTGCATGCCGCAAACCTCGATTCACGACACCTCAAGTGTTGCGCAGTGAACTTTCGGATGTACCGTCCGACATACAAATGAAAAATAGTCTTACTTTAAGACAGCACTGGTCGTAATGTAGCTCAACCTGACGCCGATCATAGTAACAAAGAGAAGCAAATAAAATGCTGAGAAAAGTAATTACTCAACTAATATATGGATGCAAGCATGTTACCGGCAAGCATGTCGAATGGTGTCTTCAATGTTGGACAAATAATACTTACCACCCTGTACACGATCGGGCAACAAACAAATTACGATTCAAGAACAGACCACTATGTGAATGTGTTGTACTGTTGTGTACTGTTCTAACTGCCAACAGTCTCAGAAATCAATAACGAATTTAATAAACGCCCTATTTACTCACACAGTACACATCAAAATCAGAGCAAGTCGCAAACTTTTGGTAGCTGGCCAACTGATCATGTGTCGGATTTTTCGAAATACGGTTTGGCTAACCATCCTGTTGCCCATACGGTAGGCACCTTGACTGGGGCTAGCTGAGAAATGTAACGGTGGCGAAACATTGGAAGTCTGATTGCAACATCATTAAGGACGAATCAACTCTTCGAGCCTTAAAAAAACGCAGTATACAAACATTACACACCAGTCCTCTAAACGACCATTGGGCTTGGGTGTGACAAATAATGACAGCTGGTAAACGGGGCGTATACTGCTGTCAGAAACGGCCTTGTTATAGACGGCCACCGACTCCGTAAATAACCACAAGGCCGATCGAATATATTATATACGTTTAACACAATAAGACCAAATGAAGTAACAAACATGCCACAACATGTGAGAAGGAAGAAAATGTGGGTGCATAAGGCAGAGAAAGATTCAAAGAGAGAAAAAGATTGTACCCGTAGACAAAGATTCGCAGCACGAGTATCACTGACGTCTAGTCTTCGCCATTTCAGACAACTTTCTCAGTCAAACGTGTTGATTGCCTTCTGGATCCCAGCCACGAAGTTGGAAACGGCCTTATAAAGTTCCAAGGTCAACACTTTCATACGTCGAACCCAAGTCATATGCTTGCAACCAGGCTAACACTTCCAGCCTGGCCCACCACTCGCAAACGGGGCATAACGTGAAAGGCAGCTAATTGGCATTCGTAAAATTTGACCAAGCTAACAAAGTCTGTGAGATGACGCCGTGTTCACGGGTCTATCCGCCACGAAGACTAGTCGGTGAACTTCATCACTGCTCACACGGTACTCCCACCACACATATGGTCGAAAATGGACACTGTGAACCTCCTCCAGAGAGACAGACCAGGCTTCACAGCTGTAGAAGAGGACCGCTCCTACAATGATATTATACATTTGGACTTCCAAAAAGAAACTAGGATCATGCCGGCTCCATCGAGGGCGTACCTCAACAAAAGCCATCCGAGCCCTATCTAGGCGAGTTGTGCCCTCATCGGCTCATCATCAATGGTAAGGACAGGTGCAGTCCTGCTAGTCTAGCAAAAGGATATTGCAATTAGTGGGCTTAAAGACCATACGAATCTGATGCACTTAAGCTTGTAACTTCCCAAAGACGTTCTGGAACCCCATGAACCCTCACATATTAGGATGATGTCGTCAGCATAATCGACGCCTCAAAGTCGAATGTTTGGAAGAGATCCACACCACCATATTCGCAGTCCGTCGGGACATACTCTGGGATCTCATATGGTGTAAAGTTCAACGAGAAAAGGCAGACTGGACTACTTTGTCGCTGAAGATTGACGATGCGTTCTCATGAGCCCCAACCAGTCCTGAGGTTTGACAGCAAATTGCTTTCATAATGCCAATACACTTGCCAGCCAAATCCTCTGATTTCCATAAAGACAATAATTACTGGTCTTCTATATGAATGGCGGAATTCAAACACCTGGCGGAGTGTGAAAATACGGTCAATATAGTCATGGCCAGGGTGAAACCCAGCTTGATCCTCGTGGATATGCTGTTTACACGTTTCGCTCGATCTACGACGTACACCGGCTTCAAGCAGCTTCGACGCAATAAGAACCAGGTTAATCTATCAAAGATTTGCACACGAAGCGTGCAAGCCCCTCTTTGAAAATGGGGATGATGTTAGCCAGTAGCAAAGCTGAAAACAGCCGAGATGCATGCCTTCTATGATAAATAGGCCGTAGTCTAGTGACAGCGACGTCAACTAACCCTACGGCTGCGTGAACGAACGCCAGTTATTGTGAGAGCTTCTGGCTAAAACAGTGGTTCGACAGTATCCCGCACACTAAATGGCAGCAAACGCATTAGAGAGTATGGAAGTGTAAGCCAATAGCCAAGATTGTACCACCCATAACGCTCAAACTATTAAATGCAGTCCAAACTGAAACTTGCGCTAAAATACATTTTTGCCGTAAAAGATATATAAGCCTTGCTGTTTAGTGGTTCGTTATTTTTTTCAAGGAGAATTATTATGGACTGTGCAAAGTTCAAACTTTAGTTCATGTCCTTGTATGCTAAATCAATAATCAGGCTCCGTGTGATTGCTTGTTACACGTAAGGTTTATTTAACATCTAAAGGTAATCAAATTTCATTATCCAACCTTATAGGTTGTGTGTATTTTGACATTCGTAAGAGCTATTTACGGCTCTTCGAGCAACGAACCTGTATATCATCCCCACAACTCCTTATCATCACAAATATATGCTCGTTAGTTTGCGGTTTGATAGATAAGTGTTAAAATCATCAAAATCTTAAATCCGGATTGTGTGACGAGAATTTTGGAAATCTGAGATTGTAGTCTATTTATTTTTTCATTCCACTCGCATAGTCCTCCAAAATGTAAATTACTATTAACGCTGCCGTTTTTTAGTTTCACGTTACTCCGAATGAGGATTTTTTTCATGGAAATTCACAAACTGATAAATCATTTCGATAGAAGTCACCCGTAAGTAACGGTCTGACTGTTGTTAACTTTTCACCGGTATAATATAAAACCATGCCCTAAATGAATGTAGGCGAAACTTGAAATTTTCCCACGATAAAGGTTTACGTAGAATGTAAGAGGCTAGAACAGTCAGGTCCATAAACAACGAGCGCGTGGACTACGTAGGTTCAACATTCAATTCTATGCCCAACGTTGCTTTGACACGATCAAGGAATATCATTGTAATGAGCCTAGAATGTACGATCACGAAGCAGTCGATCGGGAATGAGTGAACCTTTAAAGAAATAGCCACAACAACAGCAGTCCATAAGAAAACAGGAAGCTTACCAACCAGGGTCCACACAAGCGAATAGGATGGTTTCAACTTCAGTGCCCTTTGGAAGTACAACACAGCTTTGTCATGCTGGCCGCGTAGACTATAGAAGTTGCCCACCACACAGCACGTCTCGGGACGATACTTGTCCAGCTCGACACAGTGATGCGCCAAATGCGCAAGTTCGACAGAATCCTCACGCACAAACAGCACATTCGAATAAGCGTCCACATTGTCCAGGCGACAGGGGAAATTAGCGAACAGCTGAAGGGCGAATGTTGAAGATAGCCTACACACTGGTTAAAACACATGGTAGAAAAACTGGTCTGCAAAAATGGGACCATGCACAGTGAATAAGCGGAAAACCTTGGACTATTCAGATTAGTCTCAGCGGTACTTGTGCCAATTCCATACTTCTTCATAAGAGTTACAAAAAGTACATCAAATAATCAGTGTTCAAAAATCTGTCAAATATTTTTGGAGTTACTGAATAAAACCTTTGAAAGAGTCAGATGCGCAAGCGGAACTTTCGGTAGGCAACCTAAGTGCGACAAATACGTAGACCGAATATTATACCCAACACCGAAACTAATCGCAAAAGCACGAAAACACACTTAACCAACTTGTAGATCGCGTGCTTTCGAGCGGGTGAGCATCAGCGAGAAATTCCTAACCGTTTTTTAAACACTTCAAGGCGATTAACACGTTTTATCCCACCTATGTGTAGAAAAATGAGGTGGTCTCAGTGCGAACTCCGTGGCATCGTCTGTGAACTGATTTCAGTAAAGAAAAGGCTAGTAAGAATCATTGAAAGCAAGTCAAGTCAGTGGGCAACTACTAACGAGTGCGTAGGAATGGGTTTGTGACCGTCCATACTTAGACGTGATTTGCTTTCCAAAGAAACTTTCTATTGATCCACAGCAACACGCCACACTGTGAGTTCACCCCATACTCGTATGTAAACTTAAACTAAGGGGTCCATGATAGGGCAACCTCTGTTACTGTTACGACCCCCTGAGAGAGGAAGGCAAGAACGGACAGGAAGACCGCGAGCAGTATCACGATCACGAATGAAACGCAACGATATCGCAAACGATACGAATAATCAGAACGCAAGTACTCGGACTCAACTCTCGCAACTTAGAACCCCCCAACAAGAAAGGAAAAAGACGGCCTTCAAACGCGCTTTATTTGCTGCTTAGGCCGAAGGCAAAATAGTGGCTGAAAACGGCTGTATTTATAGGTTGGTCCTAGGATACTGAACGGACCAATCAGAAGCAAGCGCGCGAACTGGAATCTTCCAGAATGATGGCGGGTGTTTGAGTTATCAAAATGGAAGCATCCATTTCCCCTGGGAAATATAACGATTTTTTGGGATAAAGTGATATTCCCAACAGTTACCCAGAATTCAGAAACATGATATTAAGGTAATGACTGTATCAAATAAAGACTTTTGTGGATTAGTTGACTATACAACGTTTCATGGCATTCTGATTATTCCACTAGTCTGACTAATTGGCTTTTTACGCAACTTCCACGAGTATCTAGCGCTACATCATACAGATGCCGTTAAACCGCATCTAGCTAAAGTGGACTGCTCCATTAGATAAAGGGTTAAAACAGACACATTTAAGACCAGGAAATGCATGCTGGACTAGCACTCCAATCGAATTCAACTTTGCTTGGTTCTATCATTAGTTCACGTCTACAAACAATGTCTGAGACTTACCATCAAAGTCTACAGTGGCCTGAAGAGTTATTCTTGAGTGACTGTTCGTTACAGCGGAAATGTCCGCAAAAAACAGGTAAGTCGAGGTTTACTGATAAACGGACAAGAGGAGAGGGGATATCCCAAAACAGACAAGAAAACCAAAAGAGGAAATGTGCTAAACTTGGGCGACCTTGGGCAACCTATTGGTGTCAACTCACACTGTATTTATCAATTTGTGTGTAACTGCGGCGAAAGTTACATCGGCAGAACCGATAGGTGTTTGAACTCTAGGATGAAGGAACATCTGCTGAAATGGGTTCAGGATGTGACTGCGCAGTCTACTTCCTTCTTCCGGGGATCACGCAGGCTTCCGGCCTCATCTATCGCCAGGCACATTCAGAATTATAATGCGCCACGCTAATCCGCGTTTTCTGCGTTTTGCTGAGGCGGTCGCGATTAGTCGTCTCAAACCAGCGTTGTGTGTACAAAAGCAATTATATGTAAGCCTTAGACTCCCGTGGACTTAATAATTATATCCTGTCGTTCTCCGCCCAACTTGCTATTTTATTATTCACCCCCCAATCCTGGTTATTGTTATTTGGTACCGAAGAGGCAATACGAAATGCTAGTATCCGTCTTCTTACTGCTATTTTCAAATTTATGAAGGGAACCAACTGTTTCGAGAATGAATTTGTCAGTCTTAATTTAAGTGGGCAGCACCAGTTAGCGTCGCTTAGCCAATGCATCGTCATTCCTATTTAAATTCACGACACTGACAGATGCAAGTGCACTAATTAAATATGCACTCACCCAGAGCGAATACAACAGCTTGTTGTTGCACATTGCTGCCTACTTCTTGGAATTAATCGATTCTGCGGCTGCTGAACCCTGCTCGTTCATCAGATCAACACCCTACCCGATTCAAGACAACTTCAACGCGCATAGCAAGCTGATTTAGAGATATGAGGAAGTTTAACAATTCGATGGGGTGTGAAAGACAGGTAGGTCCTCGAATACACCAATAACAACCGATGAAAACGACATCGTGCGATCACATGAGGCATGTGAGATGTTAACGTGAGAACTATTTCGCTTTCTCATCGAGTCTTTGATATGGAAAAAGGCTTTCTACGCCAACCCATACTCTAGGGAGAACGTTTAGCAAATACGGTTTCAGTTACAGAGCACGTAATTGCATGAGCGAATGCCTGGTAAAAACAACCACGTTTCGATTAGAGAGTCCGATGGCACGTCCGGCGTAGTCCGCAGTGAAACAAAATAACCACGAGATGTAAAGGAAGGGTACGTGCGTGAAGGTCAAAGGGTGAGCAACCCAGTGACAGTAACAACATTCACATGACCCTGGGGGATGATAGTCCGGGCCGTCTATGTCCTCTTGTCCAATCAGCTGGCTCCACAAAACTGCCAGCTTTCCCTGGCTTATTCAGTTTCATAGAACGTCCTCGAGATCACCTTGGTAACCGAAAAGTAGACGTTTTGATCTGATATTAGCACTGATATGGACGTCACAACAAGTAAAAGCAAATGAACATCGCGCAGCCTGATAACCACATGCAGAAAAGAGTCGGAGCAGAAATGTTCACAAACGCCGGACCAATTTGGCAATAGTAAATAAAAAAACACCGTTCCTCTCAAGGCAAACTCATGATGACTGCGGTGTTCATTGTTATCAAATCATGTACGATGGTAGCGATATACTGTGTAGTTAAACGAAGAGATAATAGACAAAAAAGCACCAGTCTTGGGTTGTCAGTGAAAGACGCCCAAGAGTGCAGCACACGAACGTGCACACAAAAGTTTAGAAGTACACCCGATTGAGAGTAGTAGCCATGTACACTAAATTCTTTAAAATGTCGCACACCTCAGGCGCTCCCAAAAGTACCACGTTTGAGAATGAGATACTGTTAAGGATGAATCTAGTAGGGACCGTTCGGACACTTTATTACAATTTTATCTGGGCGAAATAAGTTCGCGATATTAATAAAACGGTACCTTGGCAATAAGACTTTATTTTGAAACACTGGGGCGAATGGACATTTTTTATATCCTAAACGGCCAAATATTCCGATGGCGTCAGTTATGTTCGTGACGAAATAGCCGACCACCAGTCACATAATGTTGGAGCAGAGTCAGTGAATAGTTGAAAGGTAGGCAGTCGCGAAGAATAAAACCAGTATTGGACAAAGACACATAAAAGAACGACTTCAATAAAAGATTACCGGTAAATGTGTGCGAATGAAACCGTAAATGAGTTCACTCACGGGACAATTAGATTGATGTCCTTAACATGCAGACACGTGTGTGGTTGCAGAAGCACCTGGAAAGCCAGGACAACTTAATTCGTTTTTTTACTTGTAGCAGATGTTACAAGCCCTGGGATGGAGACAATATGCAATATATTTTTGTTGACACTGGCAAAAAAGGATGTAATAAACATCAAGGTATTCATATATAGCTTTCAGCAGGATTCTGTTGCGTGTTGGACAACAAGATCCCTGAAACTAACCCACAGTTGTTGTTTAATAACGCTTTAACCGCCCAGTATGGTGCAAATTCACGTCGATAACGTTGTTTATTTTTCCGTAATTTGCATTGCTCAGTGTGTGGCGAACAATCAAACAGATCGCGAGGGAAGCAAAAGCGATGACAGTTGTTAACATAAGGAATCCCCTGCATTCGGCATAGGTCGCCCAGACCAGAAGCAATATAAGCACTAGCTGAGACTAATATTCCTAAAAGGCCGGTATGAACTATGGAGCCTATGAATGACAACAAAACAGGTGAAGTAATGCTGAATATACCCGTAATAAGCCACAAAACTATACAATCAGCATACAAGGATTCTCATTATACTTTGTCCGAGGCATCATCCAATAACGTGCGGAACCACCCCCGGTTTAACAAGGACTATTTGAAGGACCCGACAATAAACAGCAGAAACAAGAACGCTTCAATGGATTTCGGGTAAGGCGGTTTACCCTGATCAAGCTTGGTTGGCGTACGAGGTCTACACACCAAATACTGTCGCACTACCTGACAGTTGAGTCGCGTGAGGTTCTTGTTTTGTTACCCTGTCGCTCGATTTCAAGGAATGCCGTGTCCCACATGACAGTGGGTTCAGGTCAGCGTAATCGTCTGAGCTGTATAGTCTGATGAATAGAACACTCGCAAATGAGTTCGAAACACATCGGTATAAGTGATTTCTCACCGTATCGTCCAGAGTTAAACGAAAGTTGCTCAACTGGAAATTGGATTCGTTCTGGTCACAGACTCTACCCCGTGTACCTGAGAGCGGATCGTTGAATTAAGTAGGCTATATTATGTTAGAATTCTCCTTGCTGAGAAAGGCAAAGATGAAAGGTATTAACGGCGAAAACGCCGTTGTAGATAGAGGGGCCAAGATTTAAACTAAAGTTTCAAAATGAACTATAAAACTCATCTGGCTAGTCTAAAGCAGAAATAAAATGAGACCAAATATTTTTTAACAGCTTTCCATGCGGGAACCTACTTGGTAGAATTGTCTCCCAGCCATTTCCATGTCGCGTAGCCCATCAAAAGCCAGACCAATGTCCGCCTGCAAGTTTCCACTTGCATCAAAACCACTGTTGGAAAGTCGCTGGAGCAAATTCAAAGCACGCTCACTTTCGTTTAGCTTCAAAAAAACCTTTAAGAAAGCACGTGGAAAAAACTCTATCAAAGTAACAAGCAGAGTAGAGGTCGCGCAATGAACACTTTCATTGGATAGGTAAGCAACAATGAATACCAGTTAACAAATGAAGTTAACATGAACATTAGATACTCTAGGTAGCGATCACTTTTGAAAACATGCTTCCCGAAGTAGAATGGTGGCTAAATTGTTCGGATTATCACGCTGGATCCCATGCACGTTACTGGTCAAAGTGAAATACAAAAACGCTTCCTCTCTGGAAGCAGAGGGTTCTCATTTTATGCATTTGACAAATGTGAGTGTGACGTAGTGAGAGTGATGCCTGGATGCCACAAACTGAAACCTGTACATAAACAACTCCACATGAACCCATCGGGAGTGATGTGCCTTCCGCTTGATTCACGGAACTGAACTAGCTTGAATCACACACACCTCTCAGATCAGTTGATTAAGCCCTAGACTACGTCCTTACGTTGGGGTCAGTCAGAGTTTAGTTCGTCAGAGATGTCTAACGACTTCTCACAAAACGCTCTGTATGCCTTATCGATCAGTAAAGTAGCGAACAGGGGTTAAACCGTCAAAACCATTTTACCAATTCTTCCTAGAGGAAGTGGTACCAAACCAACCTCTCTAATGTTTGATTATGAGCGGTTTTCTTTTTCTCAGAGGTACCAAATACGAAATGTACAAGCTTCGTAAAAATGGCTATTCTCGGAGGTTACTTCCGAAGCAGCATTATACAATGCGATGTCCAATGGAGTAACACAGCAGATTGCATATGGGCTGCACACTGACAAGTCACCTAAAACTAGAGTGCCGTAAAGAATTATGCTGTACAACACAGGAACAATCGCACAAGAGCTACCCTTCATACTACATGTTTGTCCCCTCATGTGGTCCTACTGAGTTATATATATATATATATATATATATATATATATATATATACATT
>QNGE01003872.1:0-19396 GCA_008508345.1 Paragonimus westermani | reverse complement strand
CATTTCTAGTTCTTCCATTTAGTCTTCTTCAATCTTTTTTGTCCTTCGTAGTACTCTTTCCTTTTAGGATATTCCACGTCACTGTTGAGGTGAGCGGCGGCCCGAGCCACAGTACCTTTTGGTCAGGCTCATGGCTGTTTTTGATGATTGATGATGACAGCCAGTCACTGGTGGACTGTCCTTTGGAGCCCTCATTGATAGGGTTATAATAAGCCTGATCCAAAGAACATGATTCCGCTGTCAAAATTCTGATGCCTCAAGCTGTAACTGTGATATGGATCGGCGTAGGAGTAAAATATATTTTCGCACACCCCCGATGCTACAAGGTCACTTAGTTTGCCATTCACGAGGATTGACGAGCTTGGAAATTTGCCTTTTCGGGTGATCCGGGTTCTGTATGGCGGGTGATGACATGATCACGGATAGATGACTTGTGTGAGCCCAGTGGGAAAAAACCGTAGTAGTGTTGTGATAAACGGAGAAACAGGGTTCACAATAAGTTTTAAATTGGATCACAATGTCAGAGATTTCCCTGTGCTATCGAGACGGTTCCATCAAACAACGTCCTTTTCAAAACAGAATGAAAAAAGATATAAAAAGCGAAGGTGATTAGAAGAAATTTGTAATTAACAATAAAACAGGCAATAAGGTATCCTAACCATCAGTCATATTTCAGACTTGCAGGAGAGAGGAACCGAACAAACAGCAAGCATCCACCAAACGAAAAGACAACCAGCAGAAAATAAACAAAAAAATCGGGAGGTTAGTCAACTATCCAATTACTCGGTAGAAACTGGGCACTCACCAAAGGGGACAGCTGGGACATCAAAAGTTGCATGTGAGTAATTCTCCCTGACATGTTTATCCAGTATCCGTTTAAGCGGTTGAGTACCAGCTGCTGCACTAATGGTCCCGGTAGACAGTTTCAAAAGCGACAAACACGCACAGGAGTGCAATCTTCTCTTTGCGGAGGGCGTGGACGTTGCTGGTTCAACTTCAACGAGTCGTCATGTGGGTTGTACGTGACGGGGCTATCGCGAACAAGTAACGATTTGGGTGAAACGTTTCTGAGGATCATGTGAAGAAATATCACGTTCTGACAGGCACACCGGTATTCAGGACTAAACAGGTTCAATGTACGGAGCCCATCTAGAAAAGATTTTTGAGGCAGCCTGTGTATGCATTTCGTGGTCCTAAGTCGAACCCCTTCTAACATAAAAATGTCCCATCTTAAGAAATGAGTACAAGTCTGCAAAGTAACTTCTACATGGTGGCCGACATAAGTGGTAAACACTTATGCAAAAGTCTCCGTGGTGAAATAGTCCAGCAGGCGACAAAGCAGGTTTATCCCATAAATGACCCTCCAGACAAAGGTGCTGCAGTTGGCGAATCGCGATAGACCACTAGATTAGACTTTTAAGTTATTAACTGCAGCTTACTGCCATCCAACAGCTAACTGATGATCGCTTGATTTCCAATCCTTACGAAGTGGAGCGGTAAGGCATCTTGAACATACCACCGCGACAGAGTATGTTAGTCCGCCTGCAGTGCCTTTGCCCCGACACACTCCCAAGCGTGAATAGAACGGGAAATTCTGATTTCGCTCACATACTACAGCATTTCGGCACTCACTAAGTCGGGTGATTCGTTAAAGGATGGCGTAAACAATCGGAGTTCAAAGAATGGAATTGAAGAACACAGTCGAAAGCGGCCACACTGGATGACAGGACTGACGACACAGTGTGGCGACAGCCAATCGTGTGACTTCTCTAAGGATCCCGGCTGCAACCATGTTTTATTGCTTGTCTATTCTGTACGCATGATTCTGCGTACGCCTGCTATAGAAAGCCTGAGGTGCACTCAGTGCCACTTTCTTCAGCCGTGCAACTAATTGCACGCAGTGAGTGTTTGCTCCTCTTCTAACGACCCATCTATTCTTCCATTATTCAACGTAGTTTGACCTGGACCTTTTCGAGCGTTATTTAACGCACTCGAGGTTTTCATGCACTCCTCTCTCGGCGCGCTTTTGAGTGTCGCCGAGTGGGCTGTGGCCCACTTCGCGCTTCTCTTCTTTCTTCCCTTGGTTGCTGCCGTTGGTCCCAGGTTAGGCTAGAACTAACTGCTCATCATATTTCCTAACATTGCTGGAAATATACGGTTTGTTACCAAACCCTGACGCATTCTTTTAGTTCGATTTCTGATGGGACTACTTTTCGACTGCTCTTCAGGGAAGGTGTTTCACATTGTTAGTGGACGAGGGTCGAGCGCATACCCACTTGTCCACTACAAATTGGTGAGCCCGACTAGTAATTCGCCTTCTTTCAGCACTTCTGTTTCGCGCCTTTCATTTGGTTGCTATCACGCCGCGATGAACCCCATTTGCGAGCGTCTCACTTTTGGGTCACCGTTAGAAAGTAGTGATCCTGTTCCCAACTTTCTTTCGGCGCATATTTACCCACACTCCTAACACCAATTGGTGAGTCCGTTCCGTTCAGTTCAGTCGTCCTGCCCTTTGCTGCGCGTGTTTCTTTTCGCTGAACCCCAATATAAGCGGGTTCATGATCGTTTTTGTGGCGTAACCAATTTCATTATACGCGTCATTTATTGTCATTAATCTCAAGTGTATCCATGTTCATAGTTCACACTTTATTTTTCCCATCATGTTTCTTCGTGCGGAAGCAGGTTATACACAGAGTTACTGATGGTACCGTGATCCACGATTTTCAATCGTCTTACAATCCATACCCATCCGGCTCCTTCAGTTGCCAACAACGCGTCTGGCGATGTGTAAGTATTCAACCTGTACGTCTAACCAGGCACAATTTCAGCGCCACCAAACTGCGAATCTCCCAAGCCTGAGCATTTCCGCAGGTTTTCGGTAGTTTTCACTTGTATGCGTTCCACGCACCACCTGCTTAGTTGTATAGCTGCAAATTTCAACTCGTTCGAGATCGTTTCCTTTGTGCGCCGCCGTCACTAATCATCCATAAGGCCATTTGGCGCCTCCGCGGAAAATGTCATCGTCCGATTCGCGTGGGTCACGTCACACATTTAGCTAACAACGTCCGCCAGCCTAACCTGTTGTTTACGGGACTCACCAGCCAACGTGACCTCATTGACCTATCTTGACCCCAAATCCTCTCGCTACATTGCAGTTGACACACTGACACAGCATCTGGCCGAATTTGATATTCACGGGTCACCAAATCTGGCAGCTCTGGTTTCATTAGCCATCTATCGGACATCTTTCCAACGGTGCAGCTCTTACAGTCGTAAGCAGCACGGTAAACACCTCGGACTAAACGTCCTCACGGCTCGAACCAATAACGCTTGCCACAGCACCATTCCTCGGTTTAGGCACCATGTACTAGTCCGAGGCGTTGTTATCAATCTATTTATCGGTTTTTAACTTATGCACGTTCATTGCGTAGAATAATTTTTGCATTAACCGGCCTAGATTTGTACGTTGAGTTCCAACACTTTTACCGTGTACCATCGGAACTTGACCTACGTCACTATAATTTGAGAGATAGGTTTTTTTGAAAACGTTTCAAAAAATATTTGAAAACCTTTTGAAAACCGAGAAACCGTTCAAAATATGTCATACGTTCATTTTTTTCGAGCGAGTTGTACATTTCTTTCAGGCTGCTCGCTCCTCGTATGTTTGTCTACATTTCAGACATTTTGGAACGCTTGAACATGTTTGCTGAACCTCCGAAGAACTCGTCGGAAGACTGTTCAACGGAAGTCCCCTCAAGCTCCCATCTTCTAGCCTAAAACTGACTTTTTATCCTGATCGCATTTGTACACCTTGCTCTTTGCATCTTTCAGGGTTTTCGCTTTGTAGAAGCCTAGCGGCTTAGAAGGAGGTACACTGATGCTACCGACGTCGAGCCTCTATCAGCACCCAACCGGCACACTCCGACTGCATCGTTGAGGAGTAAACCAGCTAGCAAATCGGCTGGGGAAAATCCCACTTGCTCTCCGCTCTGCGCCCTACATACACACATTCATTAGGCCTCAGCACGCATCATCACCATCGGTGTAGCACGCGTCTGTCTCCTCCTCATATGAGGCTCGCCACACTACGGTCATCATTCATGCGAACGTAGGCCATCGTCGACGGTCTTATACGTAATGCCTCGACAACGCGGGAAGGAAGCAACTTCCTCAGCTGCATGGTCACACTCACCAGTCTGTGCACTGAGCTCAACAGTTCACACTATTTACACATTGGGTTAGTTTCACCCTGGACTGGTGCAGTAGCGTAAGGAGGGGAGCCTTGTGGTATTAGGTCTTTTGTGTATGTACTCATGGCATCGGGAGTTCCATGAACAAATCCACAAGGGGGTGGCCCACACGTCGATACATGGTCGAAGGATGCCCACCGCCACCCTTCTGGAGGGAGGCTTGTGTAGTGACCAGCGATCGTGTGACTTCTCTAAGGATCCCGGCTGCAACCATGTTTTATTGCTTGTCTATTCTGTACGCATGATTCTGCGTACGCCTGCTATAGAAAGCCTGAGGTGCACTCAGTGCCACTTTCTTCAGCCGTGCAACTAATTGCACGCAGTGAGTGTTTGCTCCTCTTCTAACGACCCATCTATTCTTCCATTATTCAACGTAGTTTGACCTGGACCTTTTCGAGCGTTATTTAACGCACTCGAGGTTTTCATGCACTCCTCTCTCGGCGCGCTTTTGAGTGTCGCCGAGTGGGCTGTGGCCCACTTCGCGCTTCTCTTCTTTCTTCCCTTGGTTGCTGCCGTTGGTCCCAGGTTAGGCTAGAACTAACTGCTCATCATATTTCCTAACATTGCTGGAAATATACGGTTTGTTACCAAACCCTGACGCATTCTTTTAGTTCGATTTCTGATGGGACTACTTTTCGACTGCTCTTCAGGGAAGGTGTTTCACATTGTTAGTGGACGAGGGTCGAGCTCATACCCACTTGTCCACTACAACAGACCTACAAAGAGTGGTCTCACAAGGAGTCCTGAAGCCATTCGATCGGGCCACCCTCAAATTTTACTGCTATGAATTTGTTTAACTTATCACGATTTACACTATTGGATGCCCTTGAGTAACCGTGGATAACGTCTATAGTTAGGGCAGTGACCATGGCAACTGCCAACTAGTTCATGACCCTCATGAAATCTGTCTGGCACGCCTTGGTTTTACGAAGGCCGTGTCCAGCCGTATGCAGTTATTCCGTATGGCTTAAGAATTCAGTGTTATCAATCAAGCATTTCATAACTTCGGAGATCACTAACAATGCCACCAGACGGTAGTTTTTAGGGACCGCACGATCTTTTGACTTGGATATCGGGGAAACAGTATGCGTTTTCTTCCCGACCGAAACTTCCAGTAATTTTAGAGGCAGATTAAACAATGTGGCCTAAACAATCGAATAAGAAATAGCCAAAATATGGCAACACTGAAAGAAGCTATAGCAGTAACGGGTGTGTGGAAACAGTATACCTGTAAGTAAAAGGAAGACGTATCCAAGAAATGGGAATAACTCACTGACAAGTCAAAATCCGTGGAATTGGATAAGACGCCGCCCAAGAGAAAAAACAACGCAAAAGGGTAAGTCCGGACGACGACTGACATATTATTCCCCACACGACGTGGAATTACGGATTTTCGGCGCCGATAGGTCCACAAACATGCGGAGCTAGAAAAAACCTCGCCGTGCGACTACTTCATCAGCCCAAACACCCACGCGTACTAAAACTAGAGAGATATGGGCTACAGTTACATGGTCAGGGCATACAACGTCAGGTACATTGTAACGGGTATTAACTGAGTGTTTACGACTTCCGACACTCTGATGCTTTCTTCATACTGCTCAAACTACGGGCTATATCTTGGTACATTCATGAGAGTTCGTAACTTTTATGAAACTGAGAAATGCTTTCGTAATAAGCTCGCACACATTCGATGTTTTTAGGTGTCTTAAGACAACTTACGAAATGTTACAGACATCAATCAGTGAAATAGTTCAATTCGAACCGTTTCGAACAATACGCAAGATCCTTGGATAAACGCATTGGACGCTCAGAAAAACCGTACTATGGATTTTGTGATGTAACCTTATGTCCTAAGAACCACTCAGGACCATGTGCAATAATCCTACGCCAACTAGAGACGGCGCGCGGTAACTCCCGCTTTGTCGATCACGACGACCAAATTCAAAAAAGTGATGACGATGCTTTCAATCAAGTGTACAGGTGAAGTTAATGAAAAGGTATGTACGAAAATATACACAAATGTGTTGCAAAATATGATTATGAACTGTAAACACTACAATCGTGGAGAAACGCCTGCACATTCCTCAGACATTACCAGTGCAATCTAATCAGATCATGGGGATCTGCCCACCGTTGGGTTCGCCAGTTTACGTTCTAATGAATAGAGGCCAGCTTTCAGTGCAAATTCACAAGGCTTCTGGCATCAAAACACCTCGTCTATCCGGAATCCCCGTTGTCCGCGTTTTTATTGGTTAACACATTTCAGGGTTTGAGGGTCAAGCGGACCGGGGTTCAGCCCAGTCAAGTTCAGGTCGGTGATTTGAGCGACTCCAGCGATAAGTACTGTAACGCGCAAACGAAACCGGCGAGAGCGCACGAATTGAATTTGGGTTGTGTAACGGGGCGTGCTGCTGTGTTGTCGGTGCCGTTTTAGCCTACGTTTGTGTAAATCGTGTGCATGGCCTACTGGACATTCGGCTCATGCTTGTTTGTATCGTTCTTCTTTTCAGAACCCCTACTTCGGAAGAGCGCTGTCCCCTGGTGCGTCCACGTCGCCCGAAGGTTGGTCCGTGAAGTCACGGGCATCCAGTGTAGAGTCGGCTTGCCTGCATTTTACAGTACAGGGATTCGGAATAAGTGGACTAAACCACTTGGATCCAGCCAATTTTTTGTTTCCATGTCCAGAGGCTCTCTGTTGACCCGAAAGTGAGTCACTGAGACACCGTGTAATGACCCAATCTATTATAAAAATTGCCGAAAATATACTAACACTAGTAGAAACTGTAACGGTAACGGATGTGCACAAAAGGTGTGCGTACAAATAATAGGTGGACGCATCTGAAAATTGGACTGACTCACTGACAAGTCAAAATCCGTTGAACTGGATAGGCTACCACCCCAAGGAAGGAGAGCGCCACATGGTAAGTTCGGACGACGACCGATTGAGAATTCCCCACGCGACAGGGGATGACGAGCGTTAGGCGTCGATAGCTAAACAGATCCGTGGAGCTGAGAAATTTCACCGTGCGATTAGCACACCAGCCCAAAAATCCACGTAACTGAAGAAGAGAGGGACGTTGCGCGATAACTCCCGTTCACTCTTGACGGCAGTCAACAGTATAAAGATGAAGATGACATACAAAATTTACTAAGATGACTCGCAAAATATAACTGAGAGCTGTAGATATTACAAATGTAGCACCGCAGTTGAGGGTTACAGAGAGTACTAAGGACACGGTGAAGTATTTATCCAACAATTTCTTAGGTAAGTGGAAATCTAATAACACTTTGAAACCTTCCCCAAAAGGCAGCTAACAACCTCGGAAGATAGATCTTTGGGGTTGTCGATAAACCCGTGGGAGAATAACTGTTGCCTGTGGATGGACCGTGGTCGTAGCTTATAGCGCTTCTTGTCGTGACGCTTTTGTTTATTATCACCTACTGAGGTAAACAAGTACTACGGACGTCCTGCGCTGAAGAAAATGCGGAAGAGTTGAGTCACCGCGCAGTGTTCAAAACTCAAGCGAATAAAGACCAAGAATTTCTAGGCGAGGCTCGTAGGAGATATTCCGCAAGCCAGCTACTACTTTGGCTGCCGTCAGCCGGACCCGTTCAATGGCGAGAATCTCCCTCTTCAAACCTGTATATACGACTCACTCGACATAATCAAACAGTGAACTCGCAGAGACCCCGTAGTGAGTTTGAAAGACCTGTCTGTCTATGTGAGAAGTCTTTTTATCATTCCAACAGTCCCAATTCCCTTTTTGGTGGCCATCTGGTGGTGATTAGAAGAGGAATAGCCAGACGACAACTAAAACCCCAGGTCCCCTTCAAGGTCAACCTTCGCGATATCTATTACGCTATGTGCAATATGCATCACCAAGAGGTACGCGGAGTCTTCTCCGAGCGATACATATGTACGCTTGCTGTCGTTCAGAAGGAGGCTCCGGTCATTTGACCAGCACTCAGTACAGTCAATGTCAGCCAGGGCACATGACTTGATGGCTCTTACTGGGAGGTGTGCACATAATTGCGGATGTAGCTCGCTTACTTATCACGAGCCGATGTGATCAGGGATGGCATCTTTACTTCAGGCGGAAGATGGTCGGAAAATATATTCAGTCACACAGCAGCAAGTGGGGGTCGGTAGCCGTAAGGCACTCACTGAAATTGCAAACGCTGTGTCACTCTCGAGACAAGCTCCCGGGAAGACAACCGATTGGTATTTCGGCCCGACATGGATGAACTACTGTCAGAGTGGCTGGAATTACAAGGCTAAATCTCACCAGAGAACAGAATGGCAGGAATGGAAGAGATTGAAAATCATGATATCGCTAATAACAAAACCAGCGTAGTAGAACGCTAGCATCTTCAGCGTAGAGCTGCCATCGTTGGGACGAGGTCTGGCGCAAAGTGGACGGAAAATTTACCATTCATTCTGCTTGGCATGTACAGCACCGTCATGATGGACATCTGCTTCACTGTTGAACTTACCTACGGCAGCAACTTACACCTGCCAGGTTAAATGTTTACACATCCTAAAACCACTGATGCCGCAGATCCAGCTTTCTAACTTACGCGCCTGAGACTGCTGATGCGCATATTAAAGCCCACCCCGACGAGGATCACTCTGAGGCGGACTCAAGTACACTTGTCTCTTCGTGTTCATCGGGGTCGACGCACAGACGAAGTCCCATCAAGCACCCTATGACGATTCTTCTAGAGTGCTTGTACACAAAGGCAGTCACTTCATTGTCAACTGTTAGGGCACTCGTGTTTCAGTATGTGCCGAACGCTTAGAAGTGGCTCAGGTGGATCCTTCTGACTTGCCTCCGGCCGTGCCTACTTCTCTGTCCCATCCACGTATTCCAAACAAAACCATTCCACGACCTCCATGGAAACTCGGGGAATCCACTGCACCCGTTGACAAAGTACAATTGTTCCGCCCTCTCCACCACAAACACGCTCCGAACGACATCAAAAACCTCCCGTTTGCTTTGCGGATTACACAGGGTAATGCCACTCATCTTCTGTCCAAACGTCTCATTACCTAATCAACGCTCTAAGGTGAGGTTCCGTACTGTTTTGTACAGCCTTTTTTACGTCATACTTCTCTTCCTTCTTTGCACTTTTCACTTTCTTCAAATACGCACGTACATCCGATGTTTGAATCAAGCGAATCGAATCGATAAGTGATCGGCAAGGCATAGTTTGTCTCCAAGATCGTGAGCCGCGCGTTCTCTCTGCGTTCAGCGTCGCTCGTGTGCGGACTCCTGGAAACTTGAAAACAAGTGAAATCAGTCGTCCATTTAAGAAAATATCCAGAGTTTTCTGTCGTCCAAATTATCTCCGCTGATGTCTAGAAGTCTCTCCAGAGCAACACTACGGATCGTACCCATTGCATACCTCAATCTCTGCAATGGAACCCCGCACCAACACACTTTCACGAAAAATTGTGAATCAGCTCCTCTTACTTTCATCACATTTTGGTTTCGCGTTCATAGTGAAAATTTGTAATATTTGAATCTGCTACAACTATGACTGAAAATTTGTGTTTTCGGTGCTTCTTTTCGAAAGAGGCTGGCTGGAAAGTCTATCTGAATGCGAACGCTGCGATCGAATGTGAGTGATGGTCAACTTGAAAATAAACCAAATCCCCGATTACTTATCAGTAATCCAAAANGAAAGAGGCTGGCCGGAAAGTCTATCTGAATGCGAACGCTGCGATCGTTTGTGAGTGATGTTCAATTTGAAAATAAGGAGGTGTATCGTTTTTCCTCCTCTAGATTGTATGGCCCCCTCGGATTCGCTGCCCCATGGCTTTTACGATTAAATGTATTAATGTAAGTTTCTCACTGCAAAATGCGCAGTGTGACAACTCATTCGAAGCGTGGGCTAGATGAGATTGACAGAGATGGTAAAACTTTTGGGGGAACTTGGTGATTTGCAGATGTCTAGACGCGTAAGACCCAGTGAATTCGTGGAAAGCAATTTTAAGTTGCAGATTTTTAGTGTCGCATCTGGAACGGAACTTTATCGTGCATCACTGTTCTCGAAAACTCGAATAGTGCCTCTGAACCTAGTTTCCATTCTTCGGCTGGAGCTGACCGCAGCCGGACTTGCTGCTTGTATGTTACAAACGATACGCCCTCATTCGGGGGTATGTTTTCGAGAGATAAGTTATTGGATGGTTTTGATCATCGGGGCGCATTATATCAACTTTACCGTTACACGTTACACCACGCCCGTCGCGAACAAATTGTCATATGCCTGTGAAGTCTCAAAACCACCACGGTGAAGGCATCTACGCTCATGTGATAATCTTCTGGATAAAACATCGTGCAGAGCGAGAAGCGCGCAATATATACAAAGGTGGCTGCGTAGTTCACTGTTCTTCAGGCAACCATCAGAGTTGAGTTGATCAAAGACTGCCCCACGCGTGCACCTTTTGAACAAACCTAATGAACTAATGCCAATTTACCGCGGGTAATTTGGGTGGCACAAACTGCATAAAATCAACGTTTGGTTTAATTGCTTTAGATACTATCGGCTTTCGACGAGTACCACTCACCAGACGGACACGGTGAAGGTAAGTCGTTCGACACCTGCCGAGCTTTAATCAGTCAGAGAATTGGTTTTGCAGCTAGTACGGCTAAAAACCTTTCCTCGCAAAACGCGAATTCTGTCCAACCCGTGTTTTTATGGGAAGAGGGAGGCGAAGGATGAGAACCGATTTTGTAAATCGCGTCCCGTTGTAATGGACGGTCTCCTATGAATGGATGACTGATTGTTTACTTTCATCTAAAGTGTCTTGTCATCGCTAAGGACATACTAAGTAACAGAACTTACTAACCCTCACTTTTAGTTTGAGGCTGGGAGTGCTTGGAGGGCCTATGTGCTCGCATCAATCTGTCAACTCTTCTGGATCCCACACGGTGCAGCGGCTGTTCAGGGTGTCATAAGCCGGTGTATCACTCGCTAACGCCAGAATATAGTTGGTGGCAGGCAGGTGATGGCCCCAACTATTTCTGTGGAATCAACACCTGATTGCCATCCCTCCTTACACGTCGGTTCGGATTATTTCAACGTGGTCGGAGCGAAAGAGGTCGAACATTTGGGAAGAGATGTTTGCACATTCACGTGCCCAGATTATTGAGCTCTCCACCTACAGGTTGTGAAGATTACAAGCAACGACTTGCTGTTTATGCTGCTGAACCGATTTATTAAAATGGGAGGAACACAAACTGATATTTATTTGGATAACGGCCCGAAATTTTGTGGGTGCTAGCAAAGAATTCAAAGTCGGAGTGGGACGGCAGATCGGAATGACGTGGGTGAGAGGTCACTAGAAAAAGTCCACCATATGCCATCCACACGGCCGCTGCCGGAAAGTCCAGATTGTCGATGTATATAGAAACGAAACATATTTCCCTTAACTTTTGGGGCTGTAGGGATTTCAGACAAGGCCGTTTGGTCTGTTGAACGCCCCCATAAAACAGTGTATAATGCAAACGGTACTTTGCGATCCGGCGTCTCTAGAGTGCTTGGTGTATTTGGACCACCTTATCGCTCATGGTCGATCAATCCACCAGCACCTCGCAAAATTACGAATCATGCTGAATTGCCCCCGCTGGGGTGACCTCAAATTAAACCCGGCTAAATGCAAATTGATAAATAAAGGAGCTATTTTTTTAGAAACGCCATGTCCAGGAGCGGAATACAGACAGGCCGCCCTAAGACGATTCAGACAAAACAGCGGATGATTTCACTAGCTTTCTGTAAATCAGAGTTCCTTGGGACTAGCCTCATACTACCGGCGACTTGTCATTAGTTTTTCGTTGACAAAAGAAACTCTGAGCGTCTTAATTGAAAAGGACAACTTGTTCGTGGAGATGAAGAATTCGCAGTGGAGCCCTGACCAATTGAGTAAGGCACTGCACTGACCTGACCCTGGTACGGATGCCAGAAACCATGGACTCGGGACATTGTTGTCCCAAACGGATGGGACAAGGAAGCAGCACGTTCATGCATCTGAAAGTGGGTGCTTAATTAAACGAGAAAAATATTTTACCGCGGAGCAAGAGATGTTAGCGTTGTTGTTCTCCTTAGAGCGGTACTGTCATCATTTACATAGTAATGTCCATGGTGCGTACGGACCACAAGCCATTAACGTGGTTAGTGAATTCATAAGATCCATAGGGACGGATTACCTGTTGCAGCAGTATTTTCGGGATTACGCATTTGAATGTTAACATCGGCCAGGAAGACAAAGTGAAGATGCAAATGCACTCCACTGGAAACAATTTCGTGATCACGGGTATTGTTTCTCTCGCACTGAGTAGCACGTGGAAGCAGTGAGTCTGCAGAAGAGTATGGGAGGATGAGGCAAATTGTAGAAGGATGAACGAAAGATGGTTATACTTGGGAGCAACTAACGAAGACAGTCGCGTTGTTCTCGAGGCCAAGGTTCTCAATTTCCTTTGTTAGAAGGAGAACCCAATTTCCGTCAAGCATATTGCTAATATGTGGGCGAATCAACGTATTCTATCGAGGGTTTATAGTAGTAAGAGAAATCGTGATGATCAAAAGCGGAGACACAATGATTTTATCCAGGCGTCCTTCTCGTCGTAATATTGGCTTCAGATCTTGGGAGCACTTGACCTTGAACCGAACGGTCTGGAAAAGCAAGATGCGGACGGTTTCATTGAGCAGCTCAAGGGCCGCAATGTGAAGCGCGCGGCACACAAGGGAACCATCGATGCCATAGGTCGTGGTGACATGACTACATGGCGTTGCAAAGAACGTCCTATGTCTTTCCATTTAGTGGACCACAAACGTACTTAAAGTACATCGTTGGGGAAGGGGCAACGAGTACGTTAGGTCACAGTAGGTTATGTGAGTTCCCTTTTCTATCGTTCGCACTGGTAATCGACTACCGTCGTTTGACAATTCACTCGCTCTCCTTTTCACAAATCTGGGTCAATGTGACCTTCCACTTTTTCCTTCCTTCAGCTTTGTCGGTACATTGTATGATGAATGTTCCGTTCGTTTTTTAGTATAATCTTGAATTTTTTTTCCCTCCTTACCCTTTCTAGGGTGCAATGATAGGTACCCCTATAATGAACTACCTCTTGCCTCATATTTCCAACATTTTTTCTTCCGAGCTTAGATTTCACCACTGGAGTCTTTCCGTTTATTCTCAGAGAAGGGTTTCGTTTTCGTGCTAGCCACTCACTTAGCTAACCAGCAGTGACTGGCTGGACACAAAAACCTTACACACCTGGTCTATTCCTTCGGGTTTAAACTGGATACACGGTGTGTGAGTGGAACCACAAGTGGTGTAGCACATGCGTCCTTTAGCTTGTCCCTAATTGGTACCGCCGACCATGTGTGGATGATGGCAGGTGATCAAATATTGAGGAGCAGGCGGCGACTCTTACTTCGTTTTGCTGATGACGTAACTTGGCGATCCAAACCAACCATCACGGGACGCACTAGTAAAATTTTCAATGCGCTACACATCCAATGCGGTGGGTGGAAATCGGTTGAGTTTGCTGACTACTTGTTAACGTCATGAACTGTCTTGCTTTAAATGTGTCGTCCTTCAAATTCCGTTGCCGCACTCAGTCTTAGAAAAGAACGAAACTTGACTTGAGCTTCCGTGAATAAAGACAGGAGCATAATCCAACGAATAAAATTAAACCTTCCAAAGTATACAGTTTTCAAAAGCGTACTCACACCGAATTCTGTCGCAAGAATCTAACACTTCCCAGGGATTCAAATCTAATTGGCGAGTAATTGGAATATTCGTTCGACGTACCCAATGAATTGCAAACGTGGGCCCAAAGTAAAAGCAACAGCGTGAGTCGACACACGCATCGGACGTCTTCATTGGGCGACTACGACTGGCTGGTAGGAAATAACGCACACAAGCACAGACGTGGCAGGATGAGCACTCGGCCAATGCCCGAATGGACATAACAAGCAAAAACACACCGGCCCCGACGGTCAATAGCACTGTAGAACCGAGAACACAGTTTATAAGTAATGAGCAGGCTGCCCGATCGTCTCGAAGGTAGACACTAACTGTTGCGCCAACTTTATTCCAAAACTCCACGATTAGGGTTTCCCATCACGTTGGGGTAACAGAAACTGCTAACCTCACAGAGGAACTTCGACAGTACTAAGAGGATTTGGGCATTACTTACAACGCGGCTGAGCGTTTATATATAATCCGGCCATACATTCTTTGAGATCACTGATGCATAAGTTATAGTCGCTCCAGGAGGATGTGAGCCGGAGCTCAGACCCCGATCGCAGCAAAGCCATAGACTACTGATAAGCTCTAACAAATGCCGAACTTGATGCGAGGGCAGCGACCAAATGCAGGTGGTGTTCAATTTATATCAAACGGAAAAAATGGGTCGAAATCCTCAAAAACTATGGAACGGTCTTGGATGTGGTATAATTGCAGGTTTAACCGAAAACCTCCCTTTAGGCAAACAGTTTCAGAAATACCTTCAGCCATCGACAATGGGAACCAAACTTCTCCTTGAAGAGTATCACATTGCGTTCCCGATCTTATCAGGTGATGTGATCCTCAGCCTAACAGTATTCGGTCTTCGCGACATTTCGTTAATGTCGACACCATTTGTACGTTGACAGATAACTAACGACGAATCCTTTGGAATCCTGTAAAATGTGGTCTTCCAGACTCTATCGTCAAAGCTCGTTCGAGATCGCGTATACTACTGATTCTCAAGGATAGTGCAAGTAGAACAGCTTTCCCAGACTATATGAGCAGCGAAAAGGCATGTGTAGTATCGAAAAATGCCATTGCGAGAACGGGATGACTTACTGTTCGTAGGCACAGACCCAGAAAAGAGATCAATTAGTTGCCGGTTGAAATCTTTCAATTAACAGTCTGTATATCAAGACAGCGAGTAAGTAATAATGGACTAAGGTCAGTGATAACTTCTCACAAATAAACAGCCAGTGTTATTCCAGTCTCCATTCTGGAGGACGAGGAGGTCGTTGTTCATAAGACCTTTATTCACTGATCTGCTTAAAGTGGGTGACTGTCGGTGTGATCACCACACAGCCCACTTTAACCAAACATGCCATGGAGAGGTGCAGACCGTCACACTGTGTCAGCGTCGTCCTTTCGCATGCTACGACTTAATACAGATGTCCACTATCACGGCTCACTTCATTTGATGTGTACAGTTCGTCCTCCCGTCCTTATGCATTTTGTCACCTTCAACAGCTATGGGGCAGTTATTCAACATGATTTTTGATCTCCGTAAACGTCACCTCACTTTTCTAATGGTAGGAATCATTGTAATCGACGCTGAAACCCCGCTCTCCCAATAACTCTTCAACTATGCTTCTCCTGGCGATTGTAAACGGTGAAAAATGACTGCAGTCACTTGAATTCTGGAGTCGGCTGATTTCTCTTTTTAATCCCCTACACAAAAACCGAAAAAAAATCAAGAATATAGGTAGCAAACAGCCTTATAAATATGCAGTGGGCTTTTTTAATACAGTGAGGAATATAATGTGATTGGTGCCCTCATGATATGACATCACGGCATCACAGGGAAGGAATTTAGTTCCTTACTGATAAGCACTCTGTACATAATATGACACTACAGAGAGATAATTCAATGCTGGAAAGTAGGATACGCCCTTCTTAAGTTTCATCTGTTAACCAGGAAGGAACAGCGGTACGACCGATGTGTTCCCTGGAAGTTGCTGCTGCGTTATCCGAAAGACTAGTCCTTCAAGAATTAAGTGTACCTTTGTGTCATACTGGAGCAACCCAGTTCGGCCGAGCTCCATTTCTACACAGCTACAACTCAGATGGATTGAATGAATCATCGGATGGAATACAGAAGAATCCAATTCCTCTAAAATACTGTTTTATTTGTCTTCGAAAAGGCCTAACTCAGTACCGTTTGAAGTGACTTACACAATTGGCACGGTCATTTACCATTTCGCTCTTCACGTGCGTTCTTATCCCTCGTGTCAATTTTGGCAACTGCCTACATGCCAGTCTTTTGATTGGGGCATCACTGTACTATATGGATCTTTGTCTGGTCAACCTTCTTGACTCTGTTTTTCTAGTGGTCACAAACCCCTTAAATATGGACTAGTTTGTGACCGTGTTCTCCTCGGACTGAACGACACGAAGAGAGCTCTGTCTGGAGATCATTCTTTTTCCTATGCTGATGCGTTACCCTCGGGTGGTTGAGTTAGCCGCGAAGTTTCGAATTAGTCATGTACAGTCCGTGGTCCGTTGTTCATTACCGTTAACCCTCGTTCCGTTATCTACCATATTGTCAACCGTTATTCTGTTATCTGTTCACGCGCTCGTAGACCGTAGATCCAGTTATAACATGAACATACAGTTCAAGCAACATAACTAGCACAGCTGAAAATAGGACTGGAATCGACCGTAACGAGCTACTGCTCCCAACTACTTGTGATCCTTATTCGCAAAGTAGTTGTCAGCGTGTCTGCGTTTTCACCTCGAGTCTGCACGCCTGTGTCAACCAGTTATTGAGCTTGGAAGAAATGAGTCCAATAACACGCCATTGGTAGTTCAACGAACAGCGATTGGGAAAAGATCATGGTGGACTGATGGACATGAAATCTTCAACAGAAAAATATTTGGTTCCGGGCACTAAAAGAATTCTCTTGATGTAATCCCCGATCACAACACTAACAAGTGTACTTCGTATGCATAAGTGTATATATATATGCATAGTGTATAAGAAATCAGCAAGTGACCTCAGTGAATAAACAGCCTCAGTTCAGATCGCACTAAGTTCACCATCAAAATGAGATGGTGGAGGTTCCTATCACAATCAGAGGGTGACTGTCTAGATAAGACGGAGCTAATTTTTTCTCCACAAGCCCGTGAAAGCCAGTCATTTCGGCAGTAAACAGATGATGTGTTGATTTGCTTATAAGTTGAGTGACTATGTACGACACTCAAACTGTATTCACTGTCATGACTATTTCTACCTCACGTGGTGAGAGGCAATGCACAGCACAACGCGAACAGCAACTGTCGTAAGATGACCTGCCACGCACAGCGACGATTACAAAACTGGTAAACAAAAACATTATATGACGACGTTATTGGATGTACCAAGGAATAACATGATAAAATCACAAAGGTGCTTGTGCACCATTATGCCGATCCTAAGTTTCAGCGTTCATCAGCGAAGTGGTGGACGTCGGTGTCAGAATTGCTCGGTTAAACCACCACTCACCACACCAAGAAATAGAATTCAAGAACTGCGAGCAAGTGTCAAAGTGGTATCCCAAACACATTGGCTGAAATCAGTCACCTAGTCAACTTCATAAAGCAAGCGTTGTAAGACAAACTAAAGCATACACTGCGGAGCAGAAATATTGAAAACATTTTCTCCATAAAACAAATCGTCATGAACCGTGTAACCGGATTGGCTATGCTACCGGTGACGTCTCCAGGCCGCAGATTGGGAAACAGCCCTCCGTATGAGTTGGCTACGGAATAAACGGTCCTCGTGGCGAATAAACAGTCGCGGGCAATTAGCGGCAGTACCATAAAGCTGTGACAAAAATAATACCATACATATATGGTTTTCGTTACAACTGTTAGAATGTCGACTACAATTTGTTTACAAGATTTGCATCACAAGGAAGTTGGTGCCACACAATATCCCGGGTCCTATGTGCATTCAACTGGCAGAATACCGAGGAACGAACAGTCATTTGAAACAAGAGCAGGCCTGAATCCGCGGTCGTGTGATCGAGGGTTAATATTCGGCCCATTCTGGCTTAAGCAACCGTTTTGAGATTAATGAAGCTTAGCTCTCGTGCCTTATTCCTTCTTGCAGATCAGCAGATATGCAGGTGTCTACCGAATTAGACTGGGCAAATAACCGTGAACTTCGCCTTACTACTTAGAAAACGAAACTTACATTTGCTCCGGGCTGCCTTCAAAAAAACGACCACAACCTCCTAAGAATAAGGTATCTCCGGTGAACACGACACCACCGCTTTTGTCTTCAGGTTCTGTCACGTAGTAGCAAACGTGTCCAGTAGTGTGACATGGCGTAGTAAGACATTTGACGTCCAGATTACCATCGAGTTTTATAGTTTCGCCGTCAGAAACCAAATTCGTTAGTGCATCAATTCGTTTATCTCCACCAAACACAAAAATATTCTCTCCAGACATTTGTTTCCACTTGTTCACAAGATCCTTATTACCGCTTGCATGGTCTGAATGATGGTGAGTCGTGAGAATGGAGGAGAGTCGCAACTGATGTTGCTTGACAGCAGCTAGAATTTTATCAGGCTCCACTGGATCCACAGCGGCACATACCTGAAACAGCGGGAAAACATTTTAATCGTTACATAGTTGAATTTGCAGTGAATATGGTGGTTAAAATAAAACAGTAGTACAGTGGAAACAGCAAGATAAACGGTGTGGACGACGAATAGCGGTAAGATAATGTGGTTTGTAGCACGTTTGCCATTTCACGCAGCGTCTGTGGTTATATATATATATATACGTCGTTTTTCATCAACATACCGAAGAGAACTGCGACAGAATGTCTGAAACTCCTTTTAAGTGAGGACGACAGTCTCCGCAATAGGATGAATCTCTCTGCAGAGAAATTGAGTCAACTAGTACAGCTCTGCATGGAGACTTACTTACAACGTGACGACCGAGTCTACTTGCAGAAGAGAGGCACACAAATGGGCTTATCTTTTTTGGGAGAACTTGCAGATGCCGCAATGAAATGCTTTGAATCTGAAGCCTTTTGATATGTGGACAACACATTCGTTGCTTTATCTCGGACCAGTTCCACGGTTGTTTTAGTAACGTAATAGACGGAGTAACCTTTACATGCAAAGAAGAAGAGAACTCACACCTGGCGTTTCTCGATGTATCGACTATAAGACGACCTGATGGCAACCTTGAAACTACTGTCTACCGTAAAGCGACAACAACTGATGTCATTATCAAACTCAATAGCAATCATCCCGGCCTGTCAACTTAAAAGCTGCGTGTGAACATCATTTCGACGTACAGACACGCACCGTAACTCGCCCGAACTCAGAAGACAAGAACAAAAACACTTGTTCAA
>QNGE01003871.1:39918-73387 GCA_008508345.1 Paragonimus westermani | reverse complement strand
CCTGCCTGGTATGAGTAACTCTGTCCAGTTTAGCCCAAAAAAATCATCGAGATGCGCAAGCCGTCACTTCACGTAAAGGTCCAGTCTCATCGTGACGTTGAGACATTGCCAGGATGCCCAGACTTAGCCAGGAGAACGCTTAGGGTTGTCACCCTAGGCTTTTGTCTAAAAGGCCTGTGCCGCAGGGCAGCGGGTGGGTCGTAGTGTAACAGGACTGATACTTTTCCTGGAAAAGGTTGCCAGTCTTCTCCCAACCCCCAACCTGAAGGTCCAGGAGGCTGTGGTTTTGTCAGACCCCTATCTACTGGCCTGCCTGGCACCACACTGTGTAATTCAGTCCAATAGGTCACTAAGATGCGCCAGTCGTCACACTACATCAAGGTTCAGTCTGGTTGTGACGGTTGGTTATGACAGTCGGTTGGGTGAGTAACTAGGTTCAGATGTGAAGATTTTGAGCTTTTGGGGTGGCTTCGTAGCTCAGCTAGTAGAGCATTTCCCGCCTCTGAACATGTTGTTTCTGTCCTTGTTTCCACTCCGGCTGAATTCCGAGTTTCTTTATTGTTAGGTCTCTCCAGAATATGAAATACCTATCTTTGTGTCGTGTCATGCAAACAACGGTATGGAGAAGATCCAGTGCCTTATTTATGACTGGAGTATGGTAGCCAAAACGGGCAAGGCGGCAAACTTAATGAAGGTGGCATCTGTTGTTGTCGGTCAGTTTATCATTAGAAAGGAGTTCTACGACAGAGTTATTGTAACCCTCAGGCGCACTCCACGTTGATCAGGAAGGAAGGAATACCACGCCCTTTACGAATGTCGTTCGAAGTGACGAACATCTAACACAGTTGTCCATGTCTTTTCATTGTGACTTCATCATCCATGTAACGTTATCAGTTTTCTTAGCCATCAGGTATTAGAAGCCGTGTTGGAAAGGCAAATTCGACGGTGAACGATTTCATTACTGCAGCTTATACATGTGATGAAGGTAACCGACGGAATCAGAACTTGGCCTGTTAGAATCCGTGGACTGTTCTAAGCTACACCTCGTTGGTAATTGAATTAAAGACGATGGTCCGTAACATTGGAAAGAAATTCGGGCGATACGCTCGGATGTCCCGTTGGTATGACTCACAAAAATCCGGCTTTTGAATTCACGCATACATACTGGTGATCACCTTTACTTCCGGCAGATTGTGTAAGTTAGCTTCTCTAAAGATGAAGAATGTGATCGCATGTGCATTCACCTACGCGTAATGCGTTTATACGTGCACCATTAACATTCACTGTTTACAAGATTCACAGTGAACCCCAGTGTTTATTTGAAACGCGACAACTGCTAATCTGTATTCATTTACATTTTGCCGAAAATTTTACATATGTACATCTTCATATCCGATACATTACAAAAGAACACTCGTGGGTGAGCAGTTAGCACGTTGCAAACTAGTGGATACATAAATATGTATTTATTCAGCCTGTCCTTGCCAAAGGATATTTCTGGAATCCGTGACGTGTACCCTGGTGACCAGATACTACTTTCGCCCATCACCCTCGATAGTACTGATGCTGGAGATACTGGTGACAACTGCTCTGCCGGCGTCATCTGGGAGGTTTTCTTCAAATATTGCAGTGGCTTCCCAGTTTTTCTCCACTTCTCTTCATATTTTATTGATTTCTTTCTCTCTGATTGCTATTCAGGATCTCCTCGAAACTTGCCTCGCATGTACAGGAGTTTCTCCGAAGAGGAATCACTGCCCATAGGGGACCCTTCTGTCTGATCCTTTGAAGTTATGTATCTCCCTCTGAACGATGACCCATTCTTAGTATAGACCACTGTTTCTCGTAAGCGAATTTTGTTTAGGAATTCACTGTTTATACATGAGAATCCCGGGGCGATTTAATGTTCTCGATATTCTTCCACTATCTGCTGCGAGCAAGCTGGTATGAAGTATTACTTTGCTACTCTTCAAACCTACACCAGCGAGGTTGGGAGTGATTGTCCTGACCAGTTATCTTGCTGTTTCGGCGCGATTCCTTCGGCGTTTTACTCCCTTAAAGCAGCGCGAACCGTTTCTGAATCTGGAAGTCGACTATTTTCCGATACAAACGGTCCTCAGCGAACACTACGAATTTATTTCATTTATTACGTGGTTGGTTTAAAAATGTTGTTTTTTGTCATTCGCACATGTCTGAACTGTTTGTCTTTGTTTCCCATAGACTCTGGCTAACTGTATTCAATGAGTTTGTTCGGAAATCAAAAACCGTTTGGCACTTCCCAGACAACATTCACATCCGGATTCTCCGCTCCAGGTACACAATTACTCAGCAATCCTGCTTCGACTATGAGCTCTTTAGGCGGATTTGGTTTTGGTTCAAATCCCACTCAAACCCAAGGCTTGTTCCAGCCGAATGTGGCGAAGACTACCGCTACAACTGGTCTGTTTGGTGGACTTGGTAGTGGCCTAGGCTCATTCCAGCCTGTTGGTATAGCTGCTCCAACAACCTCTGCGTCGGCTTTCTCGTCCTTGTTCTCTACGTCCACTACGTGCCAGCCAGGACTGTTCGGTTCTCAGTTGAACACTGCATTAGGCTCCACATTTAAACCGTTTCAGCTCCCAACTGTAGGTCAGTATTAGCGGACAGTTGCGTACATCGATTTTTTCATAACGATTTGTTTTTCTCAGTCTTACGCAATTGCCAGTTGGCGTGAAGTTCTTATGAGCAATATATTGTTTCTTTTTTCGACTTGTGTAGGCGGTCTGACCGGATCAACTACGGTGCAGCCTGCTCAGGCACAGCCAACTCAGCAGAACAGTTTGGATGCATTTTTCGCTTCATTGTGTCAACCCCTCCTTTTCGGCGATGAACGAGATACGATATTGGCTCGATGGAATCAACTACAAGCCATGTGGGGTACTGGAATCGGTTTCAGTGCTACTGGAGTGGCGATGTACAATCCACAAAACACGTTCGCCCGCTTCAAAGCGATCGCCTACAATCTGCTGCCGACCAGCACCGATGCTGATGGGCTAGTATGCCTGTATCTATCACGTCCATTCTCAGAAGTTCTACCCCAAAGACAGGTCTTGCAAGATACGTTGTTCCGTCTGCTGGGTGGTAGACCCAATCTGCAATTGCTTATTGAGGAAATACGGCCATGTGTCGACGAGGACAACCAAACTGAAGTCATCCTGAAGGTCGTTGAGAGACAAGCAACAGGTCAGTTTTTACTTATTTACAACTATGTCTACCAGACTCGACCGAGTTATAATTGAAAGCATCCGTGATAACTATCTGACAAGATGACGGACTTCATGTAACTTGTGGCAGTTAAGCATTAGTGTTAACCACTGATGTATTGCTGTCTATGATGATGTTGATGATGATGTAACTTGAACAGCTGATCGCAGCTGTCGCATTCCAATAGAATTTCCAGTCGCCCCCTATCGAAAAGAAGCACTAGACTCGAGTTTCGCTCTTGTTGGAACTCGTCAGTAATGCACACTCTTGCCACGGCCGGGACTAGAACTGTGGCCACGTTTTCAGAAGGCAATCGTGTCGACCACCGCGGAATTGACCTCACATTAAGCACGAATAAACCATCATAGCCGAACAGGACAATTATTGTGTCTCCTCTCGAGGCGATCGGGGCATCATCAACAAGCGAACGTGGCTGAGCGTTCAGTCTTGCCTGCTATGAGGTCAATGCCGCGGTGGTCGACACGATTGCCTTCTGAAAACGTGGCCACAGTTCTAGTCCCGGCCGTGGCAAGAGTGTGCATTACTGACGAGTTCCAACAAGAGCGAAACTCGAGTCTAGTGCTTCTTTTCGATAGGGGGCGACTGGAAATTCTATTGGAATGCGACAGCCGCGATCAATTGTGTGCGATTTTCAAGTTATAAGAAACCAAAATCCCTTGCTACTTATCAGTGGAAAAATGAATTGTCGGTTTCGGCTAACAATCAAATGCGATGCTGGCAAGCCAGTCTCCGGCTGATGCATTCATGCGGAATATATACATATGAACCAGCCAGTGGGATACAACACAGGGGAAGGAGGGTGGATGATTAGGTTTGTCTTTTTAAGCCTTCCTTCAGAAATCAGGAATATCTGCAATTGTATTGATGGGAAGTGAACTACATTCATTTAAGGAATTCGGCAGCGTACTTGAATCGAAAGTTTTAAAGGACTGCACCAGAACCTCTGCTTCTTCTTTGGTCTGCATTACAGGTGAGTGGCCTCAGAAGTGTCCGGGACCTTCTACTTACCGCCTGTAATTGTGCAGTTCATAGAACTCTTGTTGGTTTGTTCCTTCTTTGTATAAACATCCACTGTACTAAATCCAGTCTGCGTAGCATAATCCGACCGGCCGGTACTAAGTACAACACCACCAATTTAAGAGTCACAGGATAGAGTGCATACAGGTGACGTTTTCATAATCGCGGCAACAAGAACCGGTAGCACATCAACAGTTGTGACTTGTACTGACGTTAACAGAACTTTCCTGCAAATTGACGTAGTACAACAATTGTTTACTTCTATGGATTGGTATGAATAGCAAAATTAACCAACCACTGGGGTGGCGCTGGTGTGTATTACCGGAGTAGCTTGTGCCAACACTGAGTGACCATGGTTATGAACTCGTAGACGGGAGGGAGATTGGGACTCGGGCGATTGCGTCGCATGTGGCTAATCAGCCCGACGAACACATCAACGCACGTTACTTTAAGAGGAGGCAATCGCTTGTTCTAGAGCGGTGAGTGGTTGATAGCGAAGGGTGCGTTATTATGAAGGAGAAATGTGTGTTTATTGTCTCTGTTCTCAATCTTCGATTAATCATCTTGTATGACCTGTCTTATTCCAGGCAACATTACTAACGTAAATGCTACGGAATTGGAGAAGTATCTGTCCAGCGCGTCTGTAGCACCTCAGTTACAGTCTCAGTTGTGTGTTTACAAACTTACATCCGAAGTTTGTCCATCCGCTGCTCAATTGGCTGTCTACAAGGAAAATTCTCCAGCAGGCATAGATAAACTGATCTGGCAGCAAGTATGTCTCCTGTTTGTGTTTGCTAGTTTGCTAATCAGTTGGGCATGTTTCTTGACACATACTCATTCTGTTCTCTCATTTCCCCCTAGCATTGTTTCACCAATTGTTTCGCCTAGCTGAAAATCCAATCTTCTGTGCCCTGCTTTGTTTGCCGACACAATAGAACGAATCTCTTTAGGATTTATTTGATTGATCGTATCTTCCAACTCGTTGCTTACTTCATTTATCAGAAACACGGTTAAACCCGTGCAATTAATTTGAAAATATTGGAAGTCGATTGAGGGCACAAGTGTTGTGAGCTCGGTTTGATTATCTACGAGTAAATTAGCTTATCTTGTCACGTTACGCTTCTGACACTATAGTAGCGTTCTCTCAGAATGAGTACGACTTCTGTTTCTGAGGCGAAACGTGAGCGCAAAACACATTCATGGGTTGATTGTTGACTTCTGTTCCTTTCCCCTAGTTGCGTATGCGTCATGTCTGACATAACCACTATTTATAGACAAATTGTCTTCAACTGCAATGTTTATAGCCAAACATCTCTATTCTGTAAAATCTGCACGATCAGACTAATGTTTATCACTCAGTTGAAGCGTAGTCGCTAGTCCTTGTAACGTCAGAAAATTGTGAGTCATTGCAAACGTCAGTATTGAATGCTGTACATGGAACACTGGGGCAATAATCATCATAGTTGGCCGGCAAACCAGGCAGACTGTACGAGTGAGCTGAGGGCAGCGTGCCTAACAAATATGCTGCGAGGAGACGAATTACAGGATTTAAAGAAACCAAGACCGCCATTGGTTCACTACACAAACAGTAACTTATAACCTTCAAAATGTGTCAGCAACCGTCACTTGTTAATAGTTTTCGGGCCGTCTAATAGGTAGTTCGATTGCTCGATCATTGTTCACGCACAACCGTTGGTGACCGTTTTCCTGTGGAGATTCGGTTACGCCTAGTTTGCGAGTGTTGACTTTCCTACTGTGTGATTAAGTTTTCGCCACCACAGAAGCAGAGTTCGGTCGCCTTTCCCTGGTCCAGGACTAGGTGTCATGTCTTTCAGTGCACGTGTGGCTCTATTCGCACCTGGCTAGGCAGTAACGAAACAAACAAGTTGGTTTGCAGCTTGATGGTCTTTATCAAGTGTTTCGATATGTGGCAACAGATTGAATGAAGTTAGGTGCAAAACATCATGTGGATGGGTTTCAGTCAACAGCTAGGTTCAAAACTTTATCTTCGTACATTATGCAGCCTGGTTTGCTTTCACTTGAAGGTTCACCCGAATATTCTTAGTACACTGGGAGGTCAGGATACAACGACTGCCCGATAGCTGGGTGATATTTTAAAAATATATGTATGCATATACATGTATGACTAGCGAAAGATGTCCAAAGTCAAGCTAGCAGCCAGTGTGACATTCATCCGGGCATGAATGTCATCAGTCACAACACTTACAGAATAGAAGTAGACTGCGACCAAAGAGAAGATTCAAGCGAATGTTATATGTATTGTGGTTTTGATGGGGGGTTGCTGGCAAATGTAGGTTTCGCTGAACATCGCTATCATTTACCTTGAGGCTCCGGATCAGATTACTTCGGCTGGCAGGTCAGATAACTTGACTGATTAGCCGGGTTCAACCTGCAGGTCGTAGATTGCTGATCCATGAGTTAGACCACATCTGGTCAGTTGAATAGACTAAGCAAATAAGTCAACCTATTTGAACTACGTATTTATTTTCCGAAACAGTGTTCACCCCGTGCAATTGTCGTCAGTTGTGTTAGGTTTTCTTAATGAAGATGCCTAGCAAGCGAGAATTAGACTTAATCTGGCGATGAAGGTTAATTGGTAGACTCTGATGGTTGTGGATTCAATGTTGAGGCGAAATCTGTGTTATCTCTTTGCGGTCCGTTCCCTAGGTCGCTGGCGCAAATGATGCCTTTGTTACTTGATGTAAAGTCAGCTTGTTTATTGACCAAGAAATAGTTCTTCATGGAAATTCGCACATTATAGACGACCCAAACGGTCGGTGATATTTGAGAGTGGCGGAAGCAGACCTTTAACTGTACTGTGACGTAACATTGACTAACTGTCATCTTAAGTAATTTATTCTGTCAATCTGGTACGTATCGAGCTGGGATTCTATTCCGATTAGCCAATCATTGAATGACTGTGAGATTTTGACTCCATACATCATTCCATTGTTTTGTGAATGAGGTTGTTTAGGTAATTGTTTATTTGGTCCCGCGATTCCATCTAACCTATATTCTAACGGGAATGCTTTGATGATCTCCTAAGGTGCTAGACTGTATGTGCCTCTTGCTGATCAGAAACTAGTTCATATGTTTTCGAATGAGAATGCGGGGTCACTGTTCACTCCAGTGAAGTTTTTTGACTGTAGTCCATCTTATTGCCCTCATTTTCTCCCGAGTCTTTGTGAATGACATGTTGGCGCATGTCATGATCGTGAGAACTCCAAGACGAGAAAACCGAAGACACACAAAGGGGACTCCGGATAAGTAATACATTTAGCCATCAGTCGCATTGCGGATTTGCGCGAAATCCTTGTCTGTATTTGTAGAAATAAGTGACTTTGTGGCGCCCGGTCGCCCGAAGGTATATTCAGTTCCCATACTGATGCACATCTTAGTAACGGATATGAGATTTCTGGCAGGGGAATGCTGTCCTTCGAGTCGCATTTGCCCCCGACCCTATCGCAATTGCTTTTTTCATCCTATGCTCTCGTGCCGTATCCGGGAGCCAATGCTTCCTTTTGCCCACGTGGGCTCTTCTGATAGGCCTTTTGCAGCGTTTTCTACAGCTAATCCCACAGCTGAGACAATTTTAAAGCCAAAAGTTACTTCACCGGCAGAGATTTTCTACAGGTGGCACTATTAAACTTGGTTAGAATAACGCTTCTTTCAAGAATTCAGTGTCTTTGACATCCGGCCTAGCAGATCTAACGGTGAACCTGAGCTAACATGTTCAGGTTGTCTTTCTAGGCTGTATCTTCGTTAACAACAGATTGCAAGCCGTCCAGTTAGAAGGATCACGTGTTGAACGTTCATCACTACCTGAAGTATCGTCTCTGATTTTGCTGATTCACACGTCTGTTAGTTTCAATTTTGTCACGCTACTATTACTTGTCTTCGAAGAATTTATGCATAGTATGTCTGTTGATGTTAGTTTCTCCACCTGGCATCGGATCACGTCCTCGTGTGCCAGGCTCACTGTGCGTTTTTTAGTCGACAAGATTACCGTCGCAAGTGAGTTGATGGTGTCAGCCTATTGCAGTTGGTAGTTTGGGAGTTCTTGCGCAATACAGCATCCTGATTGGTGAGATCAACAGTCATTACCACGGAGCATTAACTGCATAAGGTGAACGTGTTGCTTGACGTTCGTATCGCGGACTGTGGTCCATATCGAACAAAGAGGTTAAGTGGTCCTAGTAACTGTTAGTTGCTGTGTCGGCTGTCTTCGGTCTGAAGGTCAAAATCATCGTGTTCTATCTTGCAATGGACAGAAAGGCTATGGTACGTGTTGGAAGAAACTGACTGAAGAGCTGGAATTTGCTTAGTTAACTAACTATACTTGTCATCTTTCACAACTAATCGAACCTACCAACCTCTACTGTATGGGCGCAATCCAAACTGATAGTTAGGTTGAAAATTCTCCAAATATTGGCCCTTAGAAATGCTAATAGAATGATGGTGATCAAGAATGTACTACTGTTTCCCGATTTTTTTTCCCGATTTTCATGCCTTTTAATGTATAGGACGAGTGACTTTGCGTGGTGTTATGCTTCCGATTAATGAAACCTTATAGGAAAACTTCAGATCGGGTAGAGGCTCACCCTATTCTCATTTGTGTATATTTATGTAGGAAATATGTCAGGGCTTCTAAATCCTTCCACTTTAATGTTGGTGGTGCTCCCCAAACCGCTCAGAGTTCCAGGACGGCGGGATTTATAGCCTCTTTAGCGGCAATCGATATCGCTGTGCCAGTTATGAGCTGTAGACAGTACACCGCGCCATAGACATCCTGGTGATGCAAGTAAGCGGGTATGGTTTGTATGTTGCCTGAGTGATCCTCACAAGTGCAATCCATCCCCTTTACCTCCCTTTTCGAGGAGCTGGACGGAGAGCATTCGGTTACAGATGTGAGGTGGAACCATTCTGACTACTGATGTGGAGCTTAAAGGATTGCTCATTATTGGTTGTAAACGTTGAGGATAATGGCACGTGAATGTACGCAGTTCTTTCTGTTCTCAACACCTTTCGCCCTAATTGTGTTGTCCTATAATCCACCTTTACGTTCACAGTTATTTCATGTTTGTTCTTACAATTTTTTATGACCTGTGTTATCTCAAACCATTTTTGAAGTCAATACAACCATCTTACTTCATCTTATAGTTACTGTCAGTGACACCATTTAATCTTTGAGATTTTTGTGGCTCCTCTCATTCGTATTGCTCGCTAATCTTCACTCTATTCTGTGTCACTCTCATCAGGCCTGTATAGAAAATCCCCACCCAGATCGGACCATCCCCGTGCCGCTGATCGGGTTTACAGATTTACGTCGACGCCGACTCGATCAAGTCGCCTTCAGTCGTCAGCAGAGTAACATCCTCAAGGTAAGTGTTCGCTTTTCCGCATTCGACCGCTGGTAATGCGGTCACATAGGTTTACGATTTCTGTTTTGTTACAGCAACCCTAGTTAAGTGCACTCATCTTCTCTGTTCAAATTGTAGTTTTTAATCTAGCGAGCTGCATGATTAGTTGGAACAACTGACCACTTGGCGGCTGTCGGGTTGCTCGACCCCCCTTGTTTATTACCTCTCGAAGTTTACTGTCCAATCTACCAAAAGCAACCGTTTTTCTCGTTCGCCTCGGTCATCGAATACACTAAGCAAATGGTACAGCGTTTTTGGTCTGACAAAGCTTCATTACTGCGTGATTTCCTCGACGTTGGTGTTAAAAAAACGAATCTACGTTGCTGTTAATTAATCGCAGCTTGGCTGCTATGAATTGAACACAACTCATACTGGACCATCGAATGGCTGCTTTTGAAAAGAAGTGCCAGACTTGAGTTTTACTTGTGCTAAAGGTCATCGGTACTCTTGTCGCAACCTGGATTCGAACTTCGATACCAACAGGCGCGAAACTCAAGTCTAGTTGCTTCTGTTCGAAAGGAGCTATCTGAATGTTTATCTGAATGCGAAGGCTGCCACCAAATGTCATTGATGTTATATTTAACTTGTCGTTCTGTTTACCATGGTCAACCGTTGTTTTGGAGTAAAACTGGGAAAATCTAGCTGCTGTTCAGAGGTGTCTAAAAGCGATGTACATCTCGTTACGTTGATTATACGTTTATTTTGTATATAGTTTATGAGTAGTTGTTTCGAACGTACACTGTGGGTTCAAGCTGGTTGTGCACCACAGTGAGGAGTCTACAACTTCTTCCTGTTAATCAGTAGACTGACACAACTTTACTGAACTGGGGCTTTAGGGCACGTTGGATAAATTCCACGTTGTCAAATTTACATAGAATGTCATTTACAGCTTAAATTTACAAGGTTCTAAACTGGATTATATCCGGTCTTAATTTGTTTGGTGGTTACACTTCTTTTTCTCATAAGCTGAATTCAGTTAACTATTTGTAATCTGTTTGCAAACTGGCTTACATTCACGACTTTTTTGGGAGGGCTTAAAGCGGGAGGTTTTATCAGGAGCCATTCACGAAGTAGTCGACAGCTGTTTTGTGCACGTCTAGCACTCAACCTCTGGTCTACTAGACCGCAGAGTCGTGGTCATTGGGGGTGCGGAAAGATAACCGCAACCCTGCGGTCTAGTGGGTCAGAGTTTAGTCATTTGGTTGTGACTCTCAATTAAAATATGGTCGTTTGGATTCCATAATGTGCTTGGTGCTAATAGGATTCAACTTAATTGAAGCAGCCACCCACCGCTTTGTTAATGGTCATTGAGAACACATGCTTATGGTTGCAGTCTTATCCAGAGTATAGCAGGTGGTCTCCTTGAGACCGTATTGATTCACGTACTTGAATCATGTGAACGACTTTTGGGCCCACCAACCCTAATCATCTGTCACACCTGAAAGACATCTGGTGGTCGGTCATGAGTAAGATGTACACTACATACCATGTCGCTCTGGAAACGTCAGTTCGACCTATTAGATTTGTTGCTATCATTATCTCACATTAGGCGAGTTTATCTCGTGAATAGCTTGACGAAGGGTTTACCACCACCTATGTGTAAAAGTTGTGACTCTCAATTAAAATATGGTCGTTTGGATTCCATAATGTGCTTGGTGCTAATAGGATTCAACTTATAAGATATCCGCACCAAATGTAGTACGAATGAAGTTGAATAGTTTGGGCGTCGTGTTTAACATGTTATTGATATACAGATTGGGAATAACACAACGTTTCGAGCAAGTTGTAATACTCAACGTTTCAACCACCTCGGGTGGCCTTCCTCAGGAGTGTTGTAATCGAAATCAACAACACTCCTGAGGAAGGCCACCCGAGGTGGTTGAAACGTTGAGTATTACAACTTGCTCGAAACGTTGTGTTATTCCCAATCTGTATATCAATAACAGGATTCAACTTAATTGGAGCAGCCACCCACCGCTTTGTTAATGGTCATTGAGAACACATGCTTATGGTTGCAGTCTTATCCAGAGTATAGCAGGTGGTCTCCTTGAGACCGTATTGATTCACGTACTTGAATCATGTGAACGACTTTTGGGCCCACCAACCCTAATCATCTGTCACACCTGAAAGACATCTGGTGGTCGGTCATGAGTAAGATGTACACTACATACCATGTCGCTCTGGAAACGTCAGTTCGACCTATTAGATTTGTTGCTATCATTATCTCACATTAGGCGAGTTTATCTCGTGAATAGCTTGACGAAGGGTTTACCACCACCTATGTGTAAAATAACTGGATACGGTGCTGCTTAATCAGTCAATACGTATATACCGACAGCGATCGTCGAACCGTGTCAATGCGAGGTTAGGCGTATTTTGTTGAACGTCGTTCAAGAAGTTTGTCGATGCCACACAGCTCACGTGGTGGTCTGACAACGACGTACTCATTGGGCATGCAAACTTTGACTCAGCTGAACAAATTTTACAGATGTTTGATTTCGCGACCACCCACACCATTGGTTAGAATCCCGTCTGGAATAGGGGTTAGTTACAAAAACTTGACTCTTCCCGGTCATCCCTTTCTCCCAATGTTCCAGTATTTCCTGAATTGCTGTTCGTCATTCTCGTCGTCAGTGCGAGCAAATCATTTCTAAATCTGGTTCAAAGTTTCCTTTATGAAAAAGTTGCGAGTGAGTAACCCGCTGACCATGTTTCATAATTTCGCTTTTGATTACATGTTCCACCGGAGAAGGTTGGACACATTTCATAGATGGAGTTGAGTGTTTCAGATTCAGTGTGTATCTGCTTTTGCAAGCACAACTGAGCTAGGGCGTTTCAATCAAACAGACAACGAGGTAAGTTGCTCAACGAACTCTGACGTGGTTAGCTGGAGTTCAGCGTCGTCTGCGCTAAAGCGCTGTAGGAGCACTACATGTTGAAAATGTGGGTGTGAGTGTAGGCACGCACCTTTTTACTGGTCGTTTTTTACCAGATGTTTCTGGTGCTGTCAAGTGAACTTTTGATAATCTAGCTTGATCGTTATGGTTTTGCTTACGTAAATTCTCTGGGTCTTTTATTCAAACAAACCTTGACCACAGAAAACAACGTGTAATCCCGCAGGTTCGTTTGCATCCGAGTTCCAGTGGTCGGTTCATCTCCCTAGTTTATCGGGATTGTCTTGGATCACAAAACAATCTCCAACATCTATTTTAAATCGGGTACCTTGAGTTGAGTCTGCTGATCGAATCGGTGGCGTTATCGCGAATTACTCATATTTATGTCCTTTTTGCATTTTCTCCACTCTGTGGGTGGTTATTTGTGTTTACATCGGTGCTCATCATATTTCCATGCGTTCTTCCAACAGCCGGTATGAAACTGCACTGACCATGTCATTTATGGACTAATGCTCAGTGGTCTGCTCAGAAAGTCAAATAAAGTCATGCTCATTTGTTACCGTTCTTAATTTTCAGCAAGTTGGCGAATTTGTTCAAGAGATGAAAACAGGACAGCTTGTTATTGCCCAAAAGGTGGTTCAGCTCAAAAGAAAACAAGTTGAACTCAGTCATCGGGTTCTAAAGGTGAGCTGGTACCCGACGTCATCTTACTTCTCTGCAGTGTACCTACAGCTCATTGTTCTGTCCATCAATAAATTCTAGGCCTCCGCCGTTCGGAAGATTTTGTGGGGCGTACGTTTTTTAACTAGAGTGCTTACATATAGTGAGCATTTCTGGTGAACGTTTTAGAATTGTACGCTTTGTTTTGGGCTGTTCAGTTAGGCGTGTAGTGCATATGAACATCCTGCTTTCATTTCTTGGTCTCTGTTTGCTGGTTTGTTTTCTAACCTCATCTCGCCAGGGTCTATCTGTAACGTCATTTCACGTGATGCCCCATATTCTGTATCATTTGCCGTTGTGTTCGCTATTGTCTACGATTGTGGAAACCACTGCGAAGCTGCCTTCAACTCGCCGCTTTATGCTTGCTTTCAGTTCGCCTGTTTATTTTTAGTGTAGGCCCATTGCTTCCATTCATTTGATTTTAGACGTCAAAGGTTTGTGGACTAATTTCCATCCCACTTCCTGGCGTTTTTTTAGCAATCTGTTCATGCCAAGACGTTTCTTATCATGTATATTACTACACTATATTGGTCTAGGTACCGTCTTTCTGCCTTAGTCTAGGTAAGCACCCGAGTTTCGAACCTGTTACACTTCGGTCAGTCACCAACATAGCTGTCGCTGGTGCTTTAATTCATCTGACCACATCGGCGTTTGTCTATTGTAATCTGGACGTGTTTGACAGCTCAGTGGTTGTTGCACGTGTGAATTTTATACATTTCAAACTATTTCTTGTTGTTTTGGTAGGCTATAATTAGGTTGAACGGGTAACTGAGTCCAAATATGAGTTCTCTGAGCTTTCTGTATGACTTCGTAGCTCAGCCGGAGATTACTTTTCATATCGGGGCATACTGTTTCTTTCGGCGGTTTGACACCAACTGAAGTCTGCATTTTTCGCAATCGAGTTTCCACTAGATTATGAAATACGCCACACTACTGATCAGTAACATAGTTGGAGTGTCGTAAAAGTTTGGTAATAAATGAGTTGGCTGATCTGCGGCCTAGGTGCCCAGTTTCTTCCGCTTACGTTCAAGTTTCCTTAGATGTATTTTTCGTCTTCGTGCAAACTTAGACAAACTCTGGTTGTACGAGTTATTTCTTGGTAACTAGTTGGCTGTACCAATGTAGAAGGTTGAGAAAATCGGCTTCCAACAGTTCAAATCGTTTGCTCTTGTATCGTGCTCAAGGCATGACGATTATTGATCTGCAGTTCTGGTTGAGAATATGTTTCTGTCCACTATCAGCTTTCAGTACAGCGGTTTACTTTCGTTCTCTCCGAGTCAGACAAGAAAACGAAGGAGAGATTGGTGAAAGGATTGCTCTGGTATTGAGTTTTGAGCGCTCAAAACCGTGCTGAAACACTTACGCACTGATGATGTCATCTCGCTTGGTGATGAAGCGTTTGCAACCTAAATGCCAGGCCCGGCGAACATACCAATACCAAAACCATCATCTCAAGCTACGAACAACACCACTGCTATTCTCAGTTGTCAGAAAGGATTTCTGATTCGGAGATTACCACCGGAAGTATAAGGAAACGTACGAATGACCGAGCTTTGTGACATCGCAGATATTGAACGGCTGGTCGTAAGCACATAGCATCTACTCATACGGATGGGAGGTTAAAATTCGGACAGTATTGGACAGCTGACAAGAGCGGTGGAAACTTCGAAGATGTACCGGAAACCAAGAAAACTACGATCATAACCGAACCCACCGCGTTCGTTACTTTGTGTTCTGTGAGGTGGAACATTTTTTCCGCCATTGTCCTGACGGATAATTTTCTTGGTTTTCTGTGCTACTTCCCCACTATGGGGATTTTCCATGAGTGAAAGTGTTGATCGCCGGAGAGCTAAAGATGCGAGGTGAGAACGTCAATTGCATACAGAGTAGATGGATTAACCGTTGAACCCATTAGTTGAGGTTTCATCGCGGTCGGAGAGACAGCGTTACACGTACTTGGACTTCAGAATGCTGAATTTCAGATAGGTGGTGTCTGGCCACGCTTCGTAATACTAATGGTCGAAACAATAATAGATGCTGATTCGCTGCACCGACTAACTGTAGACAACATAGATTTAAAGAAATTTGAGCTAAACGCCAGTGGTGTAGCTGTGAAATTCCATGACGGTAAAGCGTAGGCTCTACGCCGTGTGGGTAGGGTTGTTGCCAAGTCCCTACCAGAAGGTTTCCTTCACATCATAAAGCGGTGTGTTGATGAGTTTGTTCATCTATTCACTTATGCGGATAACCAGTACACATTTCTTAAGTGCATCGAATGTTAGATCGACTTGTAGCCAGTTGCGAAATGCAGGCCAAGTGGACAGGTGAATACCATTCAAGTTAATTCCGAAAGCGGAGAGGCAGTTAAAGGAGATGCTAACGGAGGGAATAATTCGGCGAATAAGCAGTCCATTTTCGTCGTCAGTACTGCTGACTGGGGATGCAGATGTATCGACATCAGAGAGCTAAACTGAATGACAATCAAAGTTGCGTTCCAGAGACCACAAATTGAAGTGTTTTTTTCGCGCCTGTACGAAACCAAGATAATATCTCTCGTAGACGTACGTTCCGGTTGCCAGCACCTACCAGTGATACAGAAGGATGGAGCAAAAGCCGCTTTTTGCATGAACAGACAACAACATGACTTTCTCAGGACGTCGCTTGGCTTTGTAGCGATTTACTAATCTTCAGGCATCTGCTGCTGCACATTCTGGACGATCAGGAGGACGTGACCATATGTGGATTCGACATCGACATATTTCTCAACACAATGCCGCAACACGCAGAAAGCTCAAGACCGGTGCTACAACGCGGCCGACCTAGAATTGAGCGATAAGAAATGTCAACTCTGTCGCGGTGCAATCGTCTACTTAGAACATATTTGGTAACTGAAAGACAACTACTGCCAGAGAAGCTAATAGCCATCAAGAATTTTCCAAACCAAAGATCGAAATGGCAACTGGGGTTCTTTCTCGAGAGGGTCGGTTGCGATTTGAAATTCCTGCCAGGGTACTCTCAGAGAGCACATCCACTCTTTCAGCTGTGAAGGAAGTGGTTTTTTTAGACTGAGAAATTGGAGGTAGCGTTCGAATGGCTCAAACAGGGAGCTGTCACCTGTCAGTTCCTTACGATTTCCTAACCGTGTGAACCATTGGCCGGTGTCAGTTGATGCGGGTGCTATCGTATTCAGGCAGTCCTCTTACATCCACCAGGTACAACCGAGTACGCCAACCAGGCACTGTGGAGACAGAAGAAGTACTCCACCACGATGAGGGGATACTCAGCTATTGTATGGGCGCGTAAAAAAATGGAGCAACCACCTGATAGCGACCACCTTCCATGTTGACACAAATCACAAACTGTTGGCGCGCCGGTCATTTCGACTGCAAGAGTTCAGTTTTATCGTCGGACATATCAAGTATACAAACAGTGAGTCATATGACACATTACCGTGACCAGTACAAGAAAGTGACCTGTCCACCGCAGCCGTACCCGTGGACAGAGTACTGATTACTGACGGATATTGCTCAACCGACAGCAAGATCATCAGGTGTGCGAAATCTTTAGACGTTTGTTGTCAGGACCCAAGTCCGTGGAATCCCAGTCGGAGTCGAAGGAGTTGTTAAATCTGGAAAACGGCCAACTCGCCATCAATATGGAGGCGCAAAACAGACTGCAACCACGGAGATTTCAACTTATTCCTGTTGATCAGAAGGAACGCCTAATTCAACTTGCACACACTGGTGTTCGTCCGGGACGAAAAGGCCTGTTCGATTTACTACGGGGAGAGGTATCTTAGTCCACAATGTTAAAAAATGTGACCGATTCCATTCGGATTTGCTAAAGTTACTAACATAATTGAGAAACAACGTCGACAGCACCGCCGATAGAATACACTGTAATACAACAATCTGTGTACACACAGAATATGAGCATTTCTGGCTCACTATCAACAAGCCCAAAAGGAAATTTGTATATGGTTGTAATGATCGACCATTTCTCACGGTACTCGGAAGCCATTCTCATAGCAGATCAAACTAAGAGGACGATTGCGCACGTGTCCCTGAACGAGGTCCTGACTCGCTTTGGAGTACCGCAGTGAGTCATCACGGACCAGGGACCTTGTTTTGAGGAGTTAGTAATTTCAGGATATGTTAGAGAACTAGGGAACTCAGCGCTCACGAACATCCCTGTGCCATCCACAAACGAACGGGTTGACGGGGCGGTCCAATCTTACAAGGAATGACTGAAAAGTATAGGTAATAACTGAAGAGAGATGATACCAGACGTATTCTTCGAACACCGTACGACGAAACATGCAACAACACAGAGTGCCATCCGAACTTGCATATGAGGGGGGGGCGAAGATTCTCTTACCTGTTCGGTGACGGAGATAGGCAGTTATTACATCGGGACCGGGAACATCTGGAACGCCTCATGTTTGAGCGAAGAACAGAAAAACTGCACCGAAGTGAACAACTTGAGGCGCAACATGCAAAAGTGGTACCCGATTAAGATCGGAGACCAAGTAAAAGGAAGAGACTGTGATCGACCAGAAACATCTGGTCCGGGCGTGGGCAGATTTAAAAAACGATGGAATGGTCATTTACTACAATGATTGCCAAATGTGCCAAGCTTTAGATTATTCGGAGTTCTCGTGGTCGATGAATCAATGGTGAACTCTTGGAACTCCGATACAGTTCCTTGGAGAAGTAGCGGGTGTGGTGGGTGCCAATTCTGAAGCACGATTATTCCAACATTCATTGGAGTGTTTCAACGCGGCTGGAAGTATAAACAAAGCACACAGTGGATGGATCAGCGACAACGCAGAAAACTTAACGAATCAACACTGAACAAAATCGTCACAACTGGATAGCAGTAGCAGTCGAAAATCCAAGATGGAAAATCTCAGCCAAACGTACAGAACCCGGCACCAGTTCACAGGACATTTAAGGGAGAACCTTGCAGCGTGTGGACTGGAGTTACGGTTCATGATCACTAACGCCCTTGCGCCGGGGAATGTACGAATTAAGTATTAAAGACCTTACCTTATTGAACTTCTCTAAGATATTACGCCCAAGGGTAACTGGTGGCATTTGTGTGAGAATTCCTGCCATCCTGAAATCTCCGCCGATTCGCCTCATGTTGCGTGGTCTGATCACTGTGTTATATACACATGTTAACGAAAACCCTATACAATTTTAAATGTGATCCAGCTGATTACATCTAAATTAAAGTTCGGCACCTTTTCATTCCAGTAAGCCGTTGGCCGGTAACGTGATGCTCGGGTGGTAGTTATCCACAACTTTTTACCTTGTTAATCTGTCGACTGTTGTCGTGTCCGGGAGCTGAGTCGGTATCATTCCAACTCCGTCTTACATGTTATTTTTATTCTTCCGTGGGCTGGCAATCGATGTTGTTTCACTTTGTAATATTTATGAGGAGGCTTGTAAACGTAAACTTTATAACCCGTTACATTTGTCCGGGCGTAGCTTTTTACTGGCATTGTCTGGCCGTTCATTGTTATGTGCAACCGATAAGGTGCACCAAAATTTATTCCCATCAGTTGTGGACACTTCATTGATTGAATGGATGCAGTCAAGTCATCAATGCAAACTGACTGTCAGATGGACGACCATGTCATTTGATCAGTATGGTGTACGCAACTGATGTTAACTATATTACTGCTGGGGAATCGATGGTTTAGACTGATATTAATTGACCGCAGCTTTCGCATTTTGACCGACCTTCTGAAAAGATCAACAGACGTCGCGATTTACCTTCATCAGTTGGTTGCATAAATCCCACCAATTTTATACAAACTGGACGCAGTAACAAAGAATGAACCAACCAGTCAAATGGTTTCTACCTTTCTTCCATGTACAGCGCAGTCAGTTGCGCGACAAGGGGTTGAGCGAATTATTGGAAAAACCTTCATAGATAACAGCGATCCGGACAAATTCGTGAATATTCACAGCAAGTGGAGAACACCCAGATTTGCAAGCTGCAATGCGGAGAAAAGTATTTCTACAAATCCATTTCAAAGATAACTATCTGAGGAGCAACATGAGTCTCAAACTGACATCGACTTCGCAGCGCGCTTGCCTAGTTTCTCAGCTGCACGTTCTGTTAAGCACTAGGGCGTTGGCTGTGTATAACTGGTGCATACCCAACCGACAAATCTCTCACATTCTATACCAGTCCGACCACAGTTGCAACGATGCACTCGTAGATAGAACAAGTATGGCGAAACCTATTCCAAAGTGATTATTAACCGCAACATCAAAAAAGACATGTTGACCATAACAAACTAAAAAAATCTCGGCCTTATTGATTGTTAAACATGTCCCAATAACCGACCACCCATCTGACCCGGTCGAATTGTTCAAGATGTTGTTTTGTAATCCTAAACTGAGGGGACTGGCTATTAATGTATCCTGGCTACTCAGATAACATCGGCCGGTTTTTGTGTGCACAGAAGACGTTGATGCAATCATTCTCTGTCATGGGACTGCTTGCACAATTAGCACGCGAAAGGTCGAAACGCCGTGGTTGGTCCGTTCACTTTTTGTTGTATACAGTTTGTATGAAGTCGGCTGGTCTTGCGTTAGCCGCTGATGAAGGTAAGTCGAAATGCCAGAATCTAGCTACACATGTCTTCTCTCGAATTTGACTAAGTGTATAAAGGGAGCTCAGTGTTTTAAATTCCCAAAATATTCTTGGGCCGAGTTTAACTTCCATCGTACCCTTCAGTACTGCAGACTGGTCACATCCGTAATCTGAACTACACTACACTTCCTCGTGACTATCAAACAGAGCTCAGCTCAGATTAACTTGTATTTTGTGATAGAGGACTAAATCAGTTACCTCGATAATCTCACCTTCATTGGGCTATATTGATGAATACAGGTTTATCTGTCTTAGGCAGAACCCGTAGAAGACATTTAAGTACAACATTTGCATCAAAAGAGAATAACCGTACAACGAACTATAGAAGAGGTTCAAACACGAAAAGAGATAATGTGAATAATAGCAGTTCAGTGAGTACAGAGAACAAATAATAGAGATATATACACACCAAATGGGCTGTGGAGTGTTCCAGCCAACAAAACGGCCGACAGTATATCATAACAGCAAAATCTTTGGGCAGTTCTTGTAGTTGTTGAGGCGAGAAGTGACAGCATGCAAGGTACCAATGGTTGCATACGTGTTACCTCACGATAAAACCGAGAAGCTCGAAACAGAACACTATTTAAGAACGTGAGTTGGAGGAGCAAAGACCGAAAATTCATCCGCAACACTGACGCGCGCTCAGCCATCGTTGCACAGATAATCAACTGATCAATCACAGCTGCCAGGGGCAGGCTGTGACTGGTCTGTTCGAATACGAAGGCTACGATCGACACAAATGCTATTCAACCTACATGAGCCAAGTTTCCGATCGCTCATCTGTTAGAGGGACCCATTTTCCCGTCCAAAACCGCCTCCTTCCTCGAGAAAACGATCCTACCCAATCACAATAGGCGGAAATGTCGTGACCATTCGAGAGGTGACCACTAGTTTTTTTACCTATCTGGCTTTTATTCCGCTACGCTCAATGGTGGCTTAGTGACCTTAACTACTTTTTTTGATGTGTCCTTCGGTTTTCCGATTCGAGAATGGTGGTAGGTCACTATGCACCCTATAAATACCATGCAATTTTTCTCCTTGTCGCACACGTTTTCGGGGCCGAACCAAGTTGCTTTTTGCACCCGTCTTTTGGTTTGTCATGGGCGCAATTAACGGGGACCGCCACATATTTTCGGGAGCAAGATTTGCCATATTAATTACATCAAGGAGGAGAACTGGATTTCCTATCAATCGTCTTATTATACTGTGGACGATCCAGCGTACTGAGTCAAGGGTGACAACATCATCACTATTCGAAAATATTGTCGAACAGGGTTAAACAAAATAGAATATCTGAACTTAACTGAAAACATAGCTCAGCCGTCTACCATGGAGTCAACAGCGCAATCATCAACACGGTTGCCTCATGTGAACGTAAATTGAAATTCAACTGCTGGTTGTGGTAAGGGTGTGCACTGTTGATGAGCTCTACGAATATCGAAACTCGTGTGTAATGCTCGTTTTCGGAACAATTAGCTGAAAATTTTGTCAGAATGTGCAAACTACAATAGTATGCTGTGTTAAATTTATATTTGTTATTGACAGATAATATGATGAATTTGTTGGTTTAGTTATGATCTATTGTGAAAATTCTATGCTTCGTTTAAAGCCCGCGCCAGTTTTTGCTCCCACTAACTTTTTACTCACAGTCCTTTATGAAAGCCTATCCCTACGTTTGTTTGATCGATATTCGTGCACTGTTTCTTGATCAATCTGTCTTCCCAGGTTCTACGACGACAGGAAGTTCACAGACGCGCTGGGTTTGCAATTAGTGCTGATGAGGAGGCTTTACGTTGTGGTCTCGAGCGTATCTGGGCCGAGCTGACGTCTCCACGTGGACTACGATTTAGGTTTCAAGAGGTACTGTCAGCCATCCGGTCTGCTCCAGACGGTTCAACCGGGAGTGATAAAGAAAATCACGGTATGCCCGGTGCTGAATCCTTCTCGTCTCATCCTCGCACTAATCTACGCTGTACTGGAGCTGAGGAGCAGCCTGATTGGAATCTGGACGCTGAGTCATTAGCGGAACTGAAGGATGTTAGTTTTGCTTCAGCCCCCTATCAATCTGTATCGCTGGTTAAGCTTACTCCTTTCTTTTCAGTATACCACAGCAATCGTGTGAATTGCACTGTTCGATTGTGCTCGTCTTATTTTCAGTCTGCCGATCTGGTGATTGTGTGTCGTTTTGTGTGTGGTCACTGTGGAAATGACGTGAACAGCATGCCGTCCGCCTGGCGTGCTCTCCGTACTTCATACAAAAATCTTCAGTCTGCGCCAATCATAGACAACTTCCGAGAAAGACGTACGAATCACCTTGGTGATCACCGGCTTCAACGGATACACTAGGTGTGCCGGGTACCTTGAGTGACCAGATCCCATTCGAAGGACACATGAAGCAATTTGGTCACCACCATCCTCCGGCAACAGTAGGGAAGCGTCGTAACAGCCCTGTTTATCTTGGACTCCCTGGCCTGACAGATACACCACACCAGATTCCACTCCCTTGATGGATCTTCGAACTGTTGCACGGCATCTGTCGCAATCTCATGCAGGGTGCGTCCGGCATCCTAGATTGATGAAGTCAATTCGCGGGGCTTATCAACCGTACCACTAATAGTGGCCGGCCTCCAGTGGGCTATAAGCCTTGTGCTTCATCCGGCTTACGACCTTACGAATCACAGAATTGGTGGCTGGAGATGTTAGATGATACGGCCACTAATGGGGCCCAGTGGCATGAATGTTGTCGTTGCTTGGCCAAGTTGTCTATGATGTGAGTATACTTAATGACGCGGGGCATTGAAAATCGTAAGGATGCAGCTATCTGGCTAGTGACACTACTTTCACCCATAGTTCGGTTGCTCGTTTACAAGGTGTAATGTTGAATGTTTCAATGCAGACGTGACTATTTTTATTTGTTAGACCTCTTCGTCCCCCCACCCTTCCGTTTTTCTTTCTGTTCTTCCTGGCCAGGGTTTGCTTTTTTCTTCGTGGTTGTGTGGCACCTAAGCATCAGTGAGAACCACTGCTGTATTACTGTCTACAATGATGATGATGTTGGAAGGCCCAAGGTGAGGCCTCTCAAGCCAACCCCCCTTCTTTGACCTGGGCAGTCGAGAAGTATTCGGTCTTCACAGCTACGAACTTAGACTTACATCAATTATGAATTGCGTCTTATCATCCTTCCGTAACTGTTTGGTCGAAGTATCGGCGGCTGGCTTTTCTTCTCGGTCACATTTAACCGCACCTTGCCAATTTATCTCACTCCCCTCTTTTCGTTAAATGACTCTATTTGTGGTCGTACAGTTCCGTTTTCAGACACACATCAGAGACTTACCTTATTTACCGCTCGCCACGAAAGTCATAGCTGCTGCCGAAACGAATTCATTGGTTATTTTATAAACAGGATGCACCGCTAAAATGATGAACTACAATTGGTGCCGACGTCTCGACTTTCCTATTAGTCGTCTCGGCTCCGCCTGTAAGTCGTTTGTATTGACACGTGATGCGCCCAAACAACTTGTTTTACTTTGATGTTCGTTATAACAAAAACCGATGCTACGACACCGTACCATCTAGGTTGGTCAATGCGCTGACGTACTAGCTTGTTCACGTTGTCGACACTGATTGGCCGTAGCCTTCTGCGAATCGCTGGTCGACTTCTTATCGATCTGTTTGTCCAGTCCAATCCCTTTACCATAGCCAGAATGGCATTGTATCAATCCCCAAGATTCCGTTGTCTGAAGAACACAAACCCCCTTCTTGCCCCCCGAATATTTATGTGAATAGGTCAACGGGCATCTCTTGCACGTATTTTGGAGACCCTCACCACAGAGATCCGCTTTGTTGATAGAACACGATTTCAGAATTATAGCTCAGTGATACCCTTTCAATCTCTGTCAGCCACTTCACTATGCGCGCGTGATGTGCACTTGTCTAAAGACCTTGTGCCTCAAGCCACTGGCCAAGACGGTGTTGAAATTGCCCCAAACGCATATGCAGAGACGGCACTGCCTGACGATCAATGGTAGTCTAGACCCAAAGGTACGGTTAGGGCATTGGGAGGCGGCTCTCACAAACGCTATCAGTTTGTTGTCGCGGTGTATGCCTCCACAGACTGTAATCCAGACGCAGTCAAAGATTATGTCTATCACCAGCCTACTAACTTCTGCACGCCGCTCNCGATTTCAGAATTATAGCTCAGTGATACCCTTTCAATCTCTGTCAGCCACTTCACTGTGCGCGCGTGATGTGCACTTGTCTAAAGACCTTGTGCCTCAAGCCACTGGCCAAGACGGTGTTGAAATTGCCCCAAACGCATATGCAGAGACGGCACTGCCTGACGATCAATGGTAGTCTAGACCCAAAGGTACGGTTAGGGCATTGGGAGGCGGCTCTCACAAACGCTATCAGTTTGTTGTCGCGGTGTATGCCTCCACAGACTGTAATCCAGACGCAGTCAAAGATTATGTCTATCACCAGCCTACTAACTTCTGCACGCCGCTCGACGTACAGACATTGTAGTGCTGGGTGGAGGTTTGAGCGTTGAAGTAGGCAGGCTAGGTGCTGACGAGCATGACTTAGGTGGCCCACACATTCACGGTATTCGTCGAGCAGACAGTGTGAACGTTTGTTGCATCTCTGTGCTGATAACGACCAGTTTCTGGCCAGTACTAGTTTTGGACTTTCTAGTCGTCAGTGCACCACCTGGCGACCTCCACTGCTAGGTCAACCACGGACACAAACTGATCACGTGTTCGTCGGCTCTCTGTGACATAGTTGTTTCCAAGATTGTAAGTCAGTGTGGAACACCTGTGGGCACTGGTGTGTGCTTAGCTCGCTTTGCGTTTTGATGAAAGGTCACTTCTTCGCCAAGCCCAGATTTGTGTATCTAAACTAGCCGGGACACAAGCGCTTTTCGTCTATAGGAGAGCGCTAACTTCTAGTCTAGGACCTCACCCACCAGACGACCTTGAAGCACATTGGGCACATATACGACCTGCGATGCATAAATGCGGTTCTATCTTTTGTGGCACTACTGCTCATTCAACTGCCAACCACTGGATCTCCACGCAATCACCGTAAGTTCTCGACGTTCGCCGGAATACTTCATCCAGCATTGGGCCCCAAGGGCTACTGACTTCGGACTTCAGAAGCAACTACGGAAGGATCGCGAGGTCTGGTGAGTACAACGTGCTGTCGAGATGGCGTAGGCGGCTGCTGCCGGGAACTTACGAAAAATTTGTCATCTTATCCGATCAATGGATTGCAGGAAGCCAGGTGAGTGGAGCGATGTGCCTATTCATAATCTGCGACAACGCTCAGTATGATAGGCTGAGCACTTCTAACAACAACTCCATTGGTCATCCACGCCACTGACTACCCCTTCGGATCCTGTCTGTGCCTCTGAAAATAGAAGTCACACATGGTCAAGTTTCTAAAACGTCTCGAGACACCCGACCGAAACGAACTGCCTCATGCCCCTTTTTTAGAAGGTCCAGCCTTAGTTACAGAGGGGAAGACTCTGCTTCGAAAACTCTGGATCATTGAAGTCGTTCTAAGTGAATGGGGTTTGGCTAACTTTATCCTCATTTTCAAGAAGGACTGACGCACTTCGTGTGAAATTTATGGAGAGACAAGCCTGCTTTCTATTACATCGAAGTTACTTGCAGCCATTGTATTTCTTGGACTAAGCGAAACTCGCGGATAGCGTATCCGTTAGAAGCAAACTGGGTTTCTCTCTCTTCGTGGTTGTGCTGATCTCATCATCAACTTCCGTGAGATGCTTCATCCCCAACATTCATACAGAGGGCGAACGATTGTCTTTTTGAACATCAGAAGAGCCTTTTAATCGGTTGACGAGGCTGCATTCTGGAACTGTCTATCGACGAAGGGTGCATGTTACCGACCTTTAGTGTCTCAACTGAAATGTGATAGGGTTGTCCATTCTCTTCTCTTCAAATTCCCGACTATACATCAGTAATTTTTTGTTAGACGAAATCCCCGAATGTACCCTGACAGTCTACGAATATGCTGGTGTGGATGTGCTCCCAGACATTCGACATAATCTGTAGTTAACGTCACCGTTATCTGTGTGTTCACAGGCAGTCCAGATCACCTTAGGCAGATTAGGTATTTACGTTTATCATTTCGGTATGGCTTTTGTATCTGTTAAATTCAAAGTGCTGTTTAAAGGTTGGCAGGATAATTGAGAAGCACCTTGGGGAGCTGTGTCAGCGCTGGTGGATTGTTTGATGAGCTCAAAAGTCGCGTAGCAAAAGCTCGGATGGTGTTTGTCAACTTATGCTATCTGTGGCGTCGGTATGATCTCACTCTTTCCACGATAGACCGAGTGTACAATGCCACTGTGGGGGCGGTTCTACTGTACTACTTCGAAACCGGTCCCACCGGCACATAGCTCACAGGGTGTGTTTTTGACCATCAGTGTCTCCGAAGGGTTAGCGGCTTGTGCTGCGCACACCGCGTCAGTGCTGACGTAGTTCGTCGACGTGTCTTCGGAACGAATAAATTCTGTCGACCCTTAAGCATACTAGTCTCGTCTCACAGACTTCTCTGGCTCAACCATATGTTACGAATGCCAGCTCAGCGCCTGCTACATCGTGTTTGCCAGTGATGGAATAGGTTGGAAGCGGCAACCTGGCGTCTAACATATGATTTGGGTTCAAGTTGTGAATAGGTCACATGGAAGCTTGCTTCAGCAAGAAACTCCCAGTTTCCTGGCTGGGATCCAAAGGGGAATTAACACCCTTGGTTGAGGACGCTGTGTAGTACGGCGGAGAAGAAAAGTCATCGGGGTTCGCGTGGCGAATCCCTGTGTGAATCGGTGTAATTTTTCCTTCTTCATCTCTCAGATTGTTTTTTCTTGTATTGTGGCACGTTTACCACCCCCTGTAGTTTTCATGTGTTATACATATATATGAATATATAAATATATGTATGGACATATGAAGTAGGGATATAGAAAGTGCGTTGTTTGATGAAAATATGTACGTAGTGCCACACAACCTGGTGACAAAACAAATATAGAGAAAAGATTATTTATTGAATAAACGATGCAGGAGATTTTCCATGCATGGGCTGTGGATTAAAATGATTTTATATGTAACATCATCCCCAACCAATGCTGTTTCGGACTTTGGGGTCTTCAGTGGAGCGATTGAATTAAACCGATGGAGACAAGCCTTCATCTTAGTTGTTTCCTGCTTCAGTACTTAGTCACTTTTGCCGGTTAGCTAGTTAAATTAGGTTTCACTTTTCTTCGTTTCGGTTTGAATGTGCCACATTTGCTGCCCCGCTTATTAATTTCAAACGGCTATCTAGATGACTCACCATCTGAAACTGTAGGCTTTCCTATCATTTCTACGTCATTCATTTGTTCTTAGTGTATTGCTGTCTTTTGTTACCCCCCCCCCCAAATACGCAGTATTTGTCTCAACGACAGAATGGAATTCGTGAGCTAAAGCATTTGATCAATGAGATGTTTGCCACGCTAAACCTGATGGAGGAGTTTTCGGCTAACCGGTCGCAGCCGCCAAACGCATCCACACTGCCACTGTTGCTGCAACCACGGACCACACCGCACAAGGTCTCGTTTTTATTGAACACATATGCAGGCTAATTTTTGTACAGTCTTGCTCCCGTTGGTAGGAACGGTCTGTCAGTTTAATGTTAATCCTTTGTTTGTACAAATACGCCAGTTGTCCCTAAACACGTTTTTGTAGGCCTATTTTCCTGTAATCAGAACTGTCATTTGTATGCATATACTTCGTCCATTTGTCTTGTTTTACTGTCTGGAATTTGTGGCAAAATTTCTACGTAGGACAGGAAACAAACTCAAATTTCTCATGGTTCTGTCCGCATTGGTTCATGTTGACCTCACAGTTGTTCAGATTCACCCTAACACCGTCTGACTGGATTATCGGTTCAGTGTGTTGTGTTCTTTTGTTCACTTTCGAAAGTGGCTTGATTTGTTTGGAGAGAGTGAAGTACTCTTGTTAACTTCACAACTTGATCCTCGTTTCTCCCCATATGGTAAGTTTGTTGCATTCTAGTCATACTAGTGGCTGTCCGCCAACAATTCACTCCACAGGCATACCATAGTCCGAACAGGCGATGCGCAAAGATCTACGCGCTGTCACGTTCAACTATCCCCTCCGGCATCTTTAGGAATATCCACCTTGGTGGTATTGAAGAAAACAGCTCACGTCAATCTCCCCTATGGATGATGCCTGAACATACACATGCAGTTGCGAATTAACTTACGGTGAATTTTCTTCCTTCCTAAACTCCATTCCTAAGGCAAAGTCTTAGTTTCTGGTAGCCGTTGTGGCTACCAGCTTTCAGCTTAGTGGATCAGGATAAAGGAGCATATGTCAAAGTAACTGAGATTTCATTATTGCATCGAGTTGCGAGTTTTATCTGGCTGTTGGGACAGACTGTTTAATTCACCGCGGATAAATTAACCGTAAATCACGAAACTAGTGTTGGTGCAACACTTGCTTTCCTGGTGTACTTTTTCGCAGATCTGTAAATCCGAAAGTTTTATAGAGTTCCATTGACTAGCTGTTAGCAGCTTGTTTTCTGCTCAAAAACCAGTCGACCGTTACTTCGTTACCCACGAGGAACACGTCGATCTCTGCGTTCTCTATTGCTTTTTAGGCCAATGTACTCCGCGTTAATGGTACTGGTACGACTGATTTGTTTGTGTCAATCTAATTCAGATTGATTTGCGTTTCCTGCTTGATACATTTTGAGGGGACGTTGTGTTGCAGTGTCTATTTTTAACGAAGATTGTACTGCCAGCCTCCACTTTATAATTGCGACCTCTACGGTTTGGGCGTGGGCAAAATTATAGAAATGTTGGCAGTGGCTGTCACACCATCTGGCGCATCTCGCTTACCGTGTTCGCTTGTGCGCGTTCTAACGGTTTCACTGGTGGGGTGCCAACCTAAGTCGGATTCGTTCGTTTTAGTTTCACGAGCGCACATTCTATTGTCAATTGTGGTTTTCAGCCGTCGCCCGTTCCTATCCCCAACGAATAATGTACTAGTTTCACCCCGTTCAATCGATTTAGAGTGTGTGCACGTGCGATTCGACCGTTCGTGTTATATGTTCGAAAGTGACCTGAGCTGCACCGTCGTGCATAGAAACTGCCCCTTCTGTGTCGCTTGTTTTATTTGTTGTAAGTGTTGCTCGACTAAGGATGGGATAATAACGTACACGTTTGGACAGTAAGGGACCACTGGTAGCTGAGGTAATCGCTATAGCTTATCGATAATAAAATAAGACCGGTCTGAATTTCTACCTTCGATGTTTTAGGTACAAGTCAATGGAAGAGCGAAACAACAGTTGTTCTGTTAACTTCGGTCGATAACCGAACGTTCAGTAGTGTACAGTCAAGTTGGAATTACCGAATTAATTGACGTTGAACAGTGTTTGGATTAATGATAAATAGTCTAAGATTAGGTTGGTTTAAGTTGACCATCGCTCACACTTACTGGGGACTTTCACGTTCAGATGGGCTCTTCATCCTGATTCTTTCGAAAAAGCTTTGGACCCAAGTTTCGCTGTTAGACTTCATAAGTATCAGCATAAAGCTGCAATTAACTGCTAGTGGCGCTCAATTTATGTCACCGTCAGAACATTCACATCTGGACTGGAGATCAATTAAAATTCCCAACCAAACCTGACCATCCTCTGCTGCAAAGGAATGGATGAAGAATGGTGAACGAGAGTAATAACGTGTAACCGCTGAATTACAGAACTGGTTAGTCAGCATTTACTCATTGCTGTGTTTGGTATAGTTCGGTCTCTCGGTGTGATCACCGTTCAGTTCTGCTCACTGAGTTACCAAAGTACACATGCTTCATACCTCCCCAGCGTTCGGTCTCTGCTCCGGAATACTCTGAGCATCATAATGTCTCTCTGACTGTCACAACGCGGCTGTGTTTAAAGTAATTGGACTCTGACACGTAGCTCCGTTGTTTTTGAATTTAATCTCAAGGGAGCTTTCGTTTGGGTCTGAATCCGTTCTACACTGTGGACTGTAATGGTATATCTGAGCCTGGTTTGCAACAGGACCGGTATGGTACTGAAACCTTGGGCTCTCTGGTGCGACTCACAGTTTGTGTTTTGCCCTATTTTAGGCAAAATGCAGCCTGTTAGTTGTGTGCACTGTTGTTGCTTTGTGGGTTGTGTTACCCAAACCGCTGGACTTTGCCCTGCTTGGCAAAGCTGATGTGTACTTCATTACTGACATCCGCCTTCTTGGTTCCCCTACTCTTCCGGCTAGCCGGTTGAACTTCATCTTGCATTGCGATGGAGCTCTTGCGTTCGTTGTTAGTACCATATTTGTCCTAAAAGTCGCTAGGCTTTGAAAAACTGTAGCACAAGAGGTTCGACTTGTCCGCACAATCTTGATTCCGTTCTGTCTACTTAAGGTATGCTAATAACTGCTGTTCAGTACTCACGTAATTCGCTTCGAGGACCTTGGGTGAAAATGCAGGTTCCCAGCTCCTACATCCCAAGACGTTCTCTGCCTTGCGGCACGCGGGATGAAACGTGGATTGAGTGCTGTCAGCTTACCGAAACTTGGACAGGAGTAATCATGACAACCGAGCTCTAACTCGCAATCCAGCATCGTTATCAGTAAGCCAGCAAGAGCTTTCTCACGCAAAAGTTGCACATGCTATCGAATACGGTAAGTTGAATAGTTTGCCCAACTAATTTGCGTCCATCTTATTATCTAATGTGTTCGTCATGACAGAAAAGCGTGACTTGGCAGTTGTACACAGTCAGTCAAGCAGAACCCAACAACACCACCCAGCTGTGAGACAATGAGGTTAGTTTAACATCATTCACTAAATCACCCAATATATTCATCTCCAAGTTGCACACACGGCTCCTATTAGTTGCTTAACCTCATACAGTTAGTCTCCCGACGCCTACCGTTAATCAAGCTCTAAGTTTGCATTCAGATTGACCAGTGTTTGTTAACAATCGAATAGAAGGCATATCGCACATATGTGATGCACATTTTGTTCCGTTAAGTTCGAGCAACTGTATGTAGGTGCTTAGTGTGTGATACAACGGTAGCGCTTAGATTTCGAACGGGAATGTATCCGCTCAGTACAAGTAGGCAGGGGCTGCTAAAAACTTGTGTTCTTCTGCCCAGTTTACTGGGGATAATTTGAATGCTGTTCCCACCCGGTCGTGCATTTCGTACTCGTGGGCTTCACATCCAGTTCCTTTCGAACAGTAGCACATCACCCTTGACAGTAATACATCAATGGTTCTCACTGACCCTTAACCATCGGACTTACCGGCACAGCGTTACCGTAATTAGCTATATTGGTTGTGGTACCTGCAGAGTAATTACTCGAAATGAAGTATGAGATGGGCCTGAGAGCCACATTTGGTAGGACAGTGGGGAAAGGGTCTACAGTAACACATTTTCGCCTATCCACCCTGCCGTATGCAGCGGATAGTATGTAATTGCTGGTGTTATGAGTAATCGTATATGGGTTGAGATATTGCCAGGATGCCCAGACTTATACAGGAGAACGCATAGGGTTGTCAGCCGAAGCTCTTAGCTCAAAAGCCTGTACTGCAAGGCAGCGGGTGGGTGGAAGTGTACCAGGACTGATACTTTTCCTGGAAAAGGTTGCCAATCTTCTCCCAACCTGAAGGGCCAGGAGACTATGGTTTTGTCAGACTTCTACCTGTTGGCCTGCCTTTCACAAGTGATTCTGTTGATGTGATCGTCACACCGTCCAGTTTAGCCAAATAGTTCATCTACATATGCACGCCGTCACACTGCGTTAAGGTCCAGTCTCGTCGTGACGCAGTAGAATCAATTGATTTTCACCTTATATTTGTCAAACCCCACCTAATCTGAGTTATCGAAAGTAGCGGTGAAGTTAACATGGCTGAGTTTACAAAAGGTTTGTAATTGCCCTCTCTTTGATCAACATGTTGAATCTCTTTGTCCTCAGATTTGATCAGGTGTAAACGTTGGCTGTTTTTTTAAGACTACATTTGTTACTGTTTGCAGGTAACCTTGAATTACAGAATATACTCGGCGTGCTGCCTGTTTTCTGTTCAAGTCAGTTTGAATAAGAGACGTCGGAAAAGCAGCTTGGTCCTTGTATTTCAGTAAAATGAGTTGCTCTCATCGTCTGCTTGCTCAGTTAAATTTGTGGTGTTTCCTACATTGGTTGAGCAAACAGAGAAAATTGGCACGTATCGCCAAGTAACTACTGTAAGTGGTGGCAAAACCTGAGCGGGCACTTCAACATCAGAGAAGAAATCCTGCATTTTCGATCGCGAAATATGCAACACAAACGTGTTATTCAGTTGGCCTGTCATTCTGTCCAGGTCATTGCTATACTTTCTCAGTCCTATGGTTGTGACGCTCACTGAAGCGACACTAGTTAAAAGTTGCAGATATGCTTTATGTTGACAAAAGATGTTGATGCACAACTGTTGCGGTGGATGAGGAACTCTACTTCACTCATCAATTAGCCGAATGGTGTTTGTTTCATCCATGGCTTTTTATCGCTACGTCCTAGCGCTATATTTTCGCTTTACTTAGCCATTGGATGAGACTCCATGAACCGCTTACACCTCACATTGGTCGTCGTTCTGCCAGTGTGAGGCGTTTCAAAGTGGAAAACACATCCCATGCGCACCGTTTGCATACTACGAGTATCAACCACATTGAGTACGCTAACCCGTGCATCGGTGAACAAGCTTTTTGGGCTTTGTGTTAATAATGTGTCCTATTGACTTTAATTGAGGTCACTTGATTCTCTGATACGGATTGTTTTAAAATGAATCATTCACCAGCTAGGGACTTGTATCGGAGAAGCAAAAATAGATCTTTAAGAAAATTATATATGGTTATGGGAGGATGCTATGAGGCAGGATTAAGGTGGCTCGGGTGTGTAAACAATTAGCAAAGAAGAATGTCAGTGTGACTAGACGGCTATATTGATTAGATTGTCGTGACCACCCTTGTTATTGTTTGCTTTGTGCTGTGAGCGGCTACAATCGAGTCATTGCCTGCTACCCTTAACGCCGTGGTTCACACTTGATGCTACGTACCATTCTCCGAGAACACATTGTATTAATATATTTAATTTTATCGCAGCGTTGTCGGAACTAGCAGACAGCGGGCACAATCGTCTGTGCATACATAGCTCACAGCTCGGGTACTCGAAATTCTGTTTTTAGTCCGTCGCCGGACTAATGCGAATAACGTGGTGCCTCCTATGATTAAACTAACACATCTCTTCATATGGTTTTTCAACCTTGTCAGTCACTGAACATATCCTTCAACCAAACGTCGTGCTGACCGAGCTAGTTCGTTTAACATTTTATCACGTGAGACCACTTGGGCTTTTCCTGCATTCAATGAGATTCGGTTGGTTAGCAGCTATCTACTGACCT